>NW_026709768.1:285000-298327 GCF_030620025.1 Pocillopora verrucosa
TCTGCTAGTGGAAAAAGATTATTTGAGTTACAGGCACTTTAAGACCATGGTGTAGAAGGCTCTTTTCAAAGCAGTTCCAAAATAACTTTCAAATGTTAGAGTTCATGCCAAGACCCTTTCAAAATTGGTACAACTGTAAAACACCAGATTGTCCTTGTCAAGTCATAGTTGACTGAATGTGATGTAGGAGAGACTGCTCATCATTTTTTGGAGCAGATGACATCAATGGTGTGTACCTAAAGGATGGGGTACTTGGGTGACTGCTGCTAGCTCTGGGATTGGACACAGATTGTTGTGCAAAATTATGGCTTTGATGATGAAAATCATCAGAATAAGAACTGCTATAAGGATGGAAATTACCATGGGGTTGCATGTTTGGATTGCTGTTGGGTGTTAGTAGGCCACACATCAACTGGAAGTACCTCATTTCCTGTTCTCTAGACTGCTTCATATCTTCCCTTAAAATTTGCAAAAGTTCTTTGGTGGGATCATTCTCAATAGTACTTTGAAGAAGTTCAACAGCTTTTGCCATCTGCTCAGTTTTGGCTCTTTTAGAGGCAGGTTTCTTTGCCAAGAAATGTTTACCCTTGGATGGGACTTCTCCACTGCTATCCATAAGGCTGGATGAAGTGCTTGCTCAGTCATCATCATCACCATCAACTTCTTGATCATTCTTGCTGGTATCTTGCTTGTCTACATTTCCAATATGTACAGAGGGTTCACATGCATTTTCTCGTTGACATGAATCTCTAGTTTTAACAAGTACATAAAGAAGGTCAAACCATTTACCATATCCCCGTTCTTCAACAAACCTTACAATACCTGAAGCACTTTTCATTGTCATGCAGATCTGCTTACACGTACTAATGCATGACTTAAATTTATTTCTCATTTGTTGCACTTGGAAAGGAAAATCACTCCCGGTGGTCTTATTGTATTCGACGTTCAGCCGTTTCCGCACCATCTCATAAGCTTCAGTGTTGCTTGCTTTCTTAGTATTGCAAAATATCAGTTTCTTGACCAGCTGGTCATCATTAACAATGATATTTACCATATTAGTGATGTGATCTTCTTTCCAAGTCGCTCTCCGCCCAATTCTTTTCTTCCTTTTCCCACATTCAGAACTCATCATTTCACCTTCCTCGATGAAATCTGACTCTTCTTCTTCTTCTTCTTCTTCTTCGCGAATACATGTTGTAAGATCCCTCTAACCATGGTCTTTGTCATCCACTTCGCTCTAACAATCTTTGACAAGCTTTTCTGTACAAAGAGCACACTTGAGACAAAATACCCGACACGTTTATTTGGTTGCCAGCCGATAGCTTCTTCATTAACTTCAGGAATCGAACATTCCGATCGAACACATACACTTTTACCACACGTTATACAAGAATACTTCGTTTGTCTCAATTACTGCAAGAAAATGACAAACTTTTCCTCCAAAGCGCCATGGCTATGAACTACAACGTAAACTCGCGCCGAAGTGCCCAAGAGGAATTTCTGCGCATGCGAAATACTTAAAAAGCTCGCCACGGGTCGCTGCGGGCTCGCCAAAATAAATTGAAGAAAATGTATGCATTCGACGCGAAGCTAGCGCGACGTTAAAACTGAAGACGCTTTATCGATATTTTATCCGTCTTACCAAGACGGATAAAACGTCTAGGACGAATTTAATTTCCCAGACGAATTTAATTCGTTTTAGACGTCGCGCTATCGTCGAATTTAATTTCTTGTGGGACCTTGAATTAAATTCTTCTGAATTAAATTTGACTGTAGCGCGACGTGCTACTTCAGGTTTTCGATGTCTGAGGATTGATATTGGAAAACTAACGGCTCTAAAACTCATAAAATATTATGATGGAATACCATCTATTTGTTTATTGTATCTCAACCCTTTTATCTGCTATTTTTCAGGTGAAATTTAAACAGGAAATCATGCAACAAAAAATACATTGTAAGCCTACTTTCTATCATTGGCTTTTTTTTCATGCATTCTTCTACCTTATTAATCTTAGGAAATCGCTTAAGGTCAATATTTTATTTCTTTCGTCGATTTTTTCTTTTCCCTTTCTAAGTTGCACTTGTTTAGTAAATTTTCCCAATTATCCATTGTTGCGATTGTACTCTATTTTTAATAGGCCACGTGATCTGATGGATGTGTTAAACAACTTATCTTATTAGAACACGTCACAGTAAGTCAATATTTGGGCAAAGAACGGGGTCGAACAGCATTTAAAAACGTTGATAATTAACATTCAAGCAATCAGATCGTCATTGAGGAACAAAACAGAATCAAAGTTTGTGAAGTTTGTTAAGGAGGTTTTCCTTGTTTTCAAAGATAATTCAATTGCAGCTGCTATAGTTTTGCGTTTTCCCGGAACATTTAATTGCCTATAATTGGTTTGATTAATTGGTATACTAATAAGGCCCTAATTAGTTTTATTATTGTGACGTTTTAATAATCGAAGGTCATTAAGATTAGCTCATTTTGCGTTAACCACTTGCCGAGGTCAGACGTGTTTTGCGCTGCTCACGAAAGTCGTTAAATTTGCTTTGAAATTCGGTAAGATGAACGAACAGAAGAAGATAGCTGTTACAAACCACCTGCCAGAGAATGTTGTAAGTGAAAGCTTTATCTCCTCTCTAATTTTGCATGAAATTCTTAGGCCCAAATTCTCTCCGTTGTTGAGTGTGCACCTTAGAAGTAAAAAGAGTCGAAAGTGCCGCTTCTAGAAGCAACCGCTGAAATGGCTATACTCCGAAAGACGTAGCAGACGCGAAAATTAATTAGAGCGGTCATGATGTATTTCGTTGTTAAAAAATTACCCTAAAAATCACTTTGAGATAGTTTCTCGAGATAGACGCAAGGGGATTTAATGCAGAGTTTACTTGTTGAATTCCTTCGGTTTCTCTTGTGCAGGTTAAGGGGCGCATTTACTGGTTTTTTAACGGTCTGTTTCGGACAGGATCTATTGGGCTATCGTGCGATTAAGTTCCATTTTTAGTGTTTTTGTTTTCTTGCGCTTCATTTCGTCTTTGTGTGTGTATGAGTTGTCAGAAGTAGTCACATTCCTCTTTAACGCACAGTAGATGAAATATTTAATTTAATATCTTTTTTTATGTCAATAGGACTCCAGTACCAACCAAGCGCCAGGGAACATTTTCCCCACAAAGGACTCTACAGGTAGGCAAAATATCTCCTTGTTTTTCTAATGTGGAAGTTGTTTCTTATCTCGTTCAGAACTTAACAATGCTCAAAAAAATGATAAGTGTCGTCCCCAAACCTTTGACTTATCATTTCTTTTATTTCTGCAATAACAGCTCAAGTCCGAGCTCTGCTTGTTGGTGCTTTGGATGGAACTCTGGGCTCGTATAGTCCATCAGCCCGTAATTTACTTGAAACGCTTCTTGAGGAGCTTGATTTCAGTACCCTTGAAATGCAGGAGAATCCATCAACCACTTCTATGGTAAGACATCATGTGATCTTCCGTGTGTGAGTTGATTGATCAGTATGGTGGGTGAACTAAGATAATTCAGATCAGGGAGGTTAGTTATCCCTTAAACGCACCAGCCGGTTAGATGTCGATTAGAGAGTATCTGCAAGTTAGAGGAATGTATCCTAATTATGGCTTCAAGCATCAGGTTCTCCTTCGATTTTAAATGAAAAGAGAGAGAAAACTCTTATCAGTTCTTGTACTGATTCAATGGTTTGCTTCTGTTTTAAATATAACTATTTTGAAATATTTTATACACCATAACTTGATCTAACTTAGACTCTTTGTTCCCTTATTAGACTTTTGGTATCGATTTTGGAAATTCATTAAAAGTGATTGTGTGAACCAACATTTCATGTAAATGTTACCAACCATTTGCCATGTCTAGAAATTCTGTAAATAGATACTGTTTGGGGTTTGATTGTCCGTGCAATGTAAGCATTGTGCTGTCAGGCAAAGGTGTGGAGATCACTCCATGTTTATGCGGATGCAATAAAAGTTTAAAATTGTGATAACTTTGTCAGGAAATACATCAGAGGGATTGACAGAGGTTGATGCCGTGTCAACAATTAGAACCTCTCTGAAAAAGTCCCACATTTTGGGAATAAATGCAAATTTTTGGAAATATTTGTAGGGCAACTTTGGCTAACTTTCTCAGGCCCTAAGTATCAGGTTTTCCTTTGGATATTGACTAAAAGAAGAAACGCAACTCCAGCTGATATCTCAAAAATTTTCAATAACATCTGTTGAAGTTCAACCTCCCATTAGATCCTAGCTGACATAGTTCTACCAATAAGAAGTCCTCCAGTTACTTAAGGGAATTGTTGATTTTGTGTATTGTAGGTTGCACAGTTATTAGAGCTTGTTTGGGTTTTGAAATATATAAAGGCACTGTTACAAGAAAAGCTTTGAAGGGTTGTTGTATGATAAAAACAGTTAAACAATTGCATTTCAAAATTTTATCTCTTATTACATACAACATGGCATTTACATTTCTCAAACTTTACAATTTTGTGGTTTGTTAGGGTGGATCATTTCTATCTGGAAAGGCTGATGAAATCAGTTCCTGCAAGAATTTACCAACTGGAACAAACCCGGGTCAGTACTAATTTCTGTTTTTGCACAACACATGCAAACAATATTGAACAGCTAATTCTTAAAAGCCATCAAGTATAATGAGTACCATGCTAAATTCATGTGTAAAGAAAAATTACCTACTGTAAAAACCCTGTTTATGGATTGAAAGTGATAGCATATGAAGAGATAACAAATGTCTCTTGTTTTTTGATCTGTTAAACATAGGTGTGTTCCCCATGTTTGCTTCAACTATAGTTCAGGGATGAGACCCCACACCATGATGTTAATGAGACCAATATACAGTTTGAGTCAGTTGGATGCTTTGTAAGTAATACCAGTTGTGATGGAGAGGTACCAGATGAGATGGAAAGTCCCTGCAAGACGACTCAAGTCTCAGTAACATCTCTGGATGTTACTACAAATTCATCAGAGACCAATATGCAGTTGGAGTCAGCTGGATACATGTTGAGTAATACCAGTTGTGATGGAGAGGTACCAGATGAGATGGAAAGTCCCAGCAAGAAGCAGATTCAAGTCTCAATAACATCCCTGGATGTCACTACAAATCCATCAGAGTCCACTATGCAGTTAGAGTCAGATACCAGTTGTGATGGAGGGGTAGTGGATGAGATGGAAAGTCCCTGTAAGAAGAAGACTCATGTGTCAATAACATCCCTGGATGTTGCTACAAATCCATTAGAGACACAAATGTCCATGTTTGAGGTAAGCTTGCAGAAAAAGAGGTCATCAACTACTAGTAAGACACTGAGGGATCTGTTTTGTCTCAGTTGACTCAGTGGTGTTTATTCCATCAACAAAACACATTTTTAGCATGGATAATTTATGATATACCATCACTTGTACTTGTTGCCCTTTGACCACAATTTTTATTTAGATTTCAAAGTCCATCGGAATAACAATTTAATCCTACTTCTAATGAAAATGTAGTTTGGCAATGTTTGCCAACAATTTGGCATTATACCTATTACTCTGACAAAGTCTCATCCCAGAACTCATGCCTTTCTCCAGAGTGCCATTAGCCATTTTGAGCAGAAAAGTTTTTCTTGGTGCTGGTTAGTTTTGTAGTGTAGTGGTGTGTTGTTTAAAGCAACTTTTGGCCCTTGGTGTATTGACAAAAATTATAAAAAACCAAACTACAATTTTTATCTACAAGTAAGTTTGAGAAGGAATAAACATTAAAAATTAAGCTCTTTTTGTTTGGTATATTAGGGTGGATCATTGGCATCAAAGGCCGAGGGAATTATTACCAGGAGCAAGTTACCAACTGAAATTAAGGAAGGTCAGTACTTCTCTCATTTTGTTGTGCAACATCATTCAATTTCTTGCAACTTAATTTCTGTTTTTGCAAAGCATATGCACAACATCATTGGAAAGCTGATTCTTATAATCCATCAAATATACAGAGTTCATGAAAAATCAGTATTCTGATTGCGAAATTCCAGGGATTGGGAGGGCCATGCACCATGTGCATATGATGCAGGAAATGGGCATTAATAAAATACTAAGGGGCTCTAAGGTGTGCCCAAGCCATAGCTAATGAAAAAATATTTTTATTTTACCTAAAAAAGAGCTAAGAGTACCATGGAAATTGATGTTCCAATGGGGAATTTTGAAGCGTTAAAACCCTGTTTGTGGATTGAAACTGGTAGCATATCGAAAGCTAACAAACAACAATTGAATTTTTGATCTGGCCAATACAGGTGTATCTGCCATTTGTGCTTCAAATATGTCTCAAGGATCCCTACATGCTGATATTCCTGAGACTAATATGCAGTTGGAGTCAGTTGAATGCCTCCTAAGTAATACCAGTTATGATGGAGAGGTACAAGATGAGATGGAAAGTCCATGCCAGGAGACGACTCAAGTTTCAATAACATCTCTGGGTGTGGCTAAAAATCCATCAGAGGCCAGTATGCAGTTGGAGTCAGTTGAATGCATGGTAAGCAATACCAGTTGTGATGGAGAGGTGCCAAATGAGATGGAAAGTCCCTGCCAGGAGACTGTTCAAGTCTCAATAACATCCCTGGGTGTGGCTACAAATCCACCAGAGGCCAGTATGCAGTTGGAGTCAGTTGAATGCATGGTAAGCAATACCAGTTGTGATGGAGAGGTACCAAATGAGATGGAAAGTCCCTGCCAGGAGACTGTTCAAGTCTCAATAACATCCCTGGGTGTGGCTACAAATCCACCAGAGGCCAGTATGCAGTTGGAGTCAGTTGAATGCATGGTAAGCAATACCAGTTGTGATGGAGAGGTACCAAATGAGATGGAAAGTCCCTGCCAGGAGACTGTTCAAGTCTCAATAACATCCCTGGGTGTGGCTACAAATCCACCAGAGGCCAGTATGCAGTTGGAGTCAGTTGAATGCATGGTAAGCAATACCAGTTGTGATGGAGAGGTACCAAATGAGATGGAAAGTCCCTGCCAGGAGACTGTTCAAGTCTCAATAACATCCCTGGGTGTGCCTAAAAACCCATCAGAGACCAATGTGCAGTTGGAGTCAGTTGGATGCTCCTTAAGTAATACCAGTTGTGATGGAGAGGTACCAGAAGAGATGGAAAGAGCATGCAAGGAGACGACTCAAGTCTCAATAACATCCCTGGGTGTGGCTACAGATCCACCAGAGGCCAGTATGCAGTTGGAGTCAGTTGAATGCATGGTAAGCAATACCAGTTGTGATGGAGAGGTACCAAATGAGATGGAAAGTCCCTGCCAGGAGACTGTTCAAGTCTCAATAACATCCCTGGGTGTGGCTACAAATCCACCAGAGGCCAGTATGCAGTTGGAGTCAGTTGAATGCATGGTAAGCAATACCAGTTGTGATGGAGAGGTACCAAATGAGATGGAAAGTCCCTGCCAGGAGACTGTTCAAGTCTCAATAACATCCCCGGGTGTGGCTAGTTGGATGTAATACAATCCACCAGAGGCCAGTATGCAGTTGGAGTCAGTTGAATGCATGGTAAGCAATACCAGTTGTGATGGAGAGGTACCAAATGAGATGGAAAGTCCCTGCCAGGAGACTGTTCAAGTCTCAATAACATCCCTGGGTGTGCCTAAAAACCCATCAGAGACCAATGTGCAGTTGGAGTCAGTTGGATGCTCCTTAAGTAATACCAGTTGTGATGGAGAGGTACCAGAAGAGATGGAAAGAGCATGCAAGGAGACAACTCAAGTCTCAATAACATCCCTGGGTGTGGCTACAGATCCACCAGAGGCCAGTATGCAGTTGGAGTCAGTTGAATGCATGGTAAGCAATACCAGTTGTGATGGAGAGGTACCAAATGAGATGGAAAGTCCCTGCCAGGAGACTGTTCAAGTCTCAATAACATCCCTGGGTGTGGCTACAAATCCACCAGAGGCCAGTATGCAGTTGGAGTCAGTTGAATGCATGGTAAGCAATACCAGTTGTGATGGAGAGGTACCAAATGAGATGGAAAGTCCCTGCCAGGAGACTGTTCAAGTCTCAATAACATCCCCGGGTGTGGCTACAAATCCACCAGAGGCCAGTATGCAGTTGGAGTCAGTTGAATGCATGGTAAGCAATACCAGTTGTGATGGAGAGGTACCAAATGAGGTGGAAAGTCCCTGCCAGGAGACTGTTCAAGTCTCAATAACATCCCTGGGTGTGGCTACAAATCCATCAGAGGCCAGTATGCAGTTGGAGTCTGTTGGATGCTTCTTAAGTAATACCAGTTGTGATAGAGAGGTATCAGATGAGATGGAAAGTCCTTGCAAGAAGAAGACTCAAGTCTCAATAACATCCCTTGATGTTGCCACAAATTCATCAGAGACCAACATGCAGTTGGAGTCAGTTGAATGCTCCTTAAGTAATACCAGTTGTGATGGGGAGGTACCAGATGAGATGGAAAGTGCATGCAAGGAGACGACTCAAGTCTCAATAACATCCCTGGGTGTGGCTACAGATCCACCAGAGGCCAGTATGCAGGTGGAGTCAGTTGAATGCATGGTAAGCAATACCAGTTGTGATGGAGAGGTACCAAATGAGTTGGAAAGTCCCTGCCAGGAGACTGTTCAAGTCTCAATAACATCCCTGGGTGTGGCTACAAATCCACCAGAGGCCAGTATGCAGTTGGAGTCAGTTGAATGCATGGTAAGCAATACCAGTTGTGATGAAGACGTACCAAATAAGATGGAAAGTCCCTGCCAGGAGACTGTTCAAGTCTCAATAACATCCCTGGGTGTGGCTACAAATTCATCAGAGATCAATATGCAGTTGGAGTCAGTTGGATGCTCCTTAAGTAATACCAGTTGTGATGGGGAGGTACCAGATGAGATGGAAAGTGCATGCAAGGAGACGACTCAAGTCTCAATAACATCCCTGGGTGTGGCTACAGATCCACCAGAGGCCAGTATGCAGTTGGAGTCAGTTGAATGCATGGTAAGCAATACCAGTTGTGATGGAGAGGTACCAAATGAGATGGAAAGTCCCTGCCAGGAGACTGTTCAAGTCTCAATAACATCCCTGGGTGTGGCTACAAATCCACCAGAGGCCAGTATGCAGTTGGAGTCAGTTGAATGCATGGTAAGCAATACCAGTTGTGATGGAGAGGTACCAAATGAGATGGAAAGTCCCTGCCAGGAGACTGTTCAAGTCTCAATAACATCCCTGGGTGTGGCTACAAATCCACCGGAGGCCAGTATGCAGTTGGAATCAGTTCAATGCATGATAAGCAATACCAGTTGTGATGGAGAGGTACCAAATGAGATGGAAAGTCCCTGCCAGGAGACTGTTCAAGTCTCAATAACATCCCTGGGTGTGGCTACAAATCCATGGGAGACCAATATGCAGTTGGAGTCTGTTGGATGCTCCTTAAGTAATACCAGTTGTGATAGAGAGGTATCAGATGAGATGGAAAGTCCCTGCAAGAAGAAGACTCAAGTCTCAATAACATCCCTTGATGTTGCCACAAATTCATTGGAGACCAATATGCAGTTGGAGTCAGTTGGATGCTCCTTAAGTAATACTAGTTGTGATGGGGAGGTACCAGATGAGATGGAACGTGCATGCAAGGAGACGACTCAAGTCTCAATAACATCCCTGGGTGTGGCTACAGATTTACCAGAGGCCAGTATGCAGTTGGAGGCAGTTGAATGCATGGTAAGCAATACCAGTTGTGATGGAGAGGTACCAAATGAGATGGAAAGTCCCTGCCAGGAGACTGTTCAAGTCTCAATAACATCCCTGGGTGTGGCAACGAATCCACCAGAGGCCAGTATGCAGTTGGAGTCAGTTGAATGCATGGTAAGCAATACCAGTTTTGATGGAGAGGTACCAAATGAGATGGAAAGTCCCTGCCAGGAGACTGTTCAAGTCTCAATAACATCCCTGGGTGTGGCTACAAATCCACCAGAGGCCAGTATGCAGTTGGAGTCACTTGAATGCATGGTATGGAGAGGTACCAAATGAGATGGAAAGTCCCTGCCAGGAGACTGTTCAAGTCTCAATAACATCCCTGGGTGTGGTCACAAATCCACCAGAGGCCAGTATGCAGTTGGAGTCAGTTGAATGGATGGTAAGCAATACCAGTTGTGATGGAGAGGTACCAAATGAGATGGAAAGTCCCTGCCAGGAGACTGTTCAAGTCTCAATAACATCCCTGGGTGTGGCTACAAATCCATCAGAGACCAATATGCAGTTGGAGTCAGTTGGATGCTCCTTAAGTAATACCAGTTGTGATAGAGAGGTATCAGATGAGATGGAAAATCCCTGCAAGAAGAAGACTCAAGTCTCAATAACATCCCTTGATGTTGCCACAAATTCATCAGAGACCAATATGCAGTTGGAGTCAGTTGGATGCTCCTTAAGTAATACCAGTTGTGATGGAGAGGTACCAGATGAGATGGAAAGTGCATGCAAGGAGACGACTCAAGTCTCAATAACATCCCTGGGTGTGGCTACAGATCCACCAGAGGCCAGTATGCAGTTGGAGTCAGTTGAATGCATGGTAAGCAATACCAGTTGTGATGGAGAGGTATCAGATGAGATGGAAAGTCCCTGCAAGAAGAAGACTCAAGCCTCAATAACATCCCTGGTTGTTGCTATGAATCCATTAGAGACACAAATGTCCATGCTTGAGGTAAGCTTTCTGAGGAAGAGTCCATCTACCACTGGTTAGACACTAAGGGTTCTGTTTTGTCTCAGTTGACTCAATAGTTTTTATTCCATCCTACAAAACTCTTTTTTATTGTTAATTTATGATATACCATCACTTGTACTTGATGCTTTTTAATGCACTTCTTATTTAGAATTTTAGAAGTCTGTTGAAATAGTGATAAAAATCAAATTCTAACAAAAGTTTTATTGCCAATATGGTATGTTTGGAAATTATGTTAATGTCACACACCAGAACTTATGCGTATTTACCTTAGTTTGTGGCTCTCAAGTGCCATTGGCCAGTTTGGGCTGAAAACGTTTTTCCTGTTGCAGTTTAGTAGCATATAAAGTGTTTTAGCTTGGAACAGCTTTTGGTGCTTGGTGTACTGAGAACAATTATTTAAAGAATTTCACTGCAAACTTTATCTCCCAGTAAGTTAAGTGAGAAGGACTTAACTGTAAGAAAAAACTCATTTTCCTTTGATCCAATAGGGTGGATCATTGGCGTCAAAGTCCAGTGATATTATGTACTGGAGCACATTACCAGCTGAAATAACCGAAGGTCGGTAGTTTGTTCCGAATCATTTTAAGATTTCTTGCCATTTTATTTCCATTTTTGTAAAATGTGCACACATCAGCACTAAATAGCTGATGTTTGTTATTCATTAAGTATAAAGAGTACAATGGAAAATTGCTGTTCCAACAGAAAATTTCATAACATAAAAACTCTCTCTATGGATTGAAACTGGTTGCATTTGAATAGCTTACAGAAGTCAATTTGTTTAATCTGTGAAATACAGGTGTATCCCCCAGGCTTGCCTCAATTGTGTATCAAGGTTCGCCACGCTCTGATACTAACGAGAACAATATGCAGCTGGAGGCAGTTGGATGCCCCTTAAGTAATACCAGTTGCAATGACGATGTGCCAGATGAGAATGATAGTCCCAGGAAGAACAAGACTCAATTCTCGTCAACATCTCTCATCAACATCCCCAAATTGTCCATGTTTGAGGTGAGGTTCCTGAGTGGGAGTCCATCAACCACTGGAATGATAATGTACTAAAGAATGTTGCGATATACAAGCACTTAAACTCGTTGCCTTCTGACTATTCTTTTATATACAATTAAAGATGGCAGTCAAAATAATCTTAAAAATTGACTTCTTTTGTGCAGAAAAGTTTTCCTAGTGTTGGTTAGAAGGATATAAAGGCTTTTACTTAGAACAACTTTTGGCGCTTGGTGTATAGAGAGGAATTGTAAAATAACCACACTACAAACTTTATCTGTTAGTAACCTTGACAAGAAGTCAACAATTAAAAAAACTCATTTTTCTCTGGTATACTAGGGAAGATCATTTGTGTCAAAGGTTGATGAAATTGTTTCCTGGAGCAAATTACCAGCTGAAATAAACAAAGGTCAGTACTTTTTTTTATTTTATTAACGTTAATTTTTTTAAACATGCGAAGATTTCTGGCAGCTTTTTTCCACTTGTGCTAAACATACACACAACTGTGTCGAATAGCTGATTTGTGTAATCAGTTGAATATTTTTGTGTGCACAATGATACAAGACCTGTAAAGTAAGCTTAAAGCCTTATCCAAAGCTGAGAAATATCTCGTGATGTTCTTCAGTTGATATTTTTTAATGTTGGAACCTCACTGCAAGTACTTTTTGGGTTGATAGCTCATTCAAGTGTTGCTTAACTGAAGAAGAGACATAGGTTCTTCATAGATTATGAGCAGAAAATGGAGAAAAACTTCAAAATCAACATCCCTTGCAGAAACATTTCGAAGTTAAGATCTTTTTGAAAGGTTTTTCTTGTGCACTTTCAAACTATTTGATGAATGATAAATGCAGTCCTACATAGCAAGCAAAGAATGTTATTTTTTGACCTAAAAAAGAACATCTATATTCAGAGTTTTAAAAAGTTAATACTTTTTTTGCAATCTTTTTAATACAGGTGTATCCCACATGTGTTCTTCAGCTGTGACTCAGGGATCACCACACACTGATATCAACAAGAACAATATGCAGAAATTATGTTAATGTCACACACCAGAAGTTAAGGTTATTTACTTTTGAAGCCTCTATGTGCATTTGGCCATTTTTCACACAAAAGTGTTTCCTTAGTGCAGATTATAGGCATATGGAATTTTTGTTACTGAGAACAGCTGCTGGCCCTTGCTGTATTGAGGGTAATTGTAAATGAAACAAAACTACAAATTTTATCTCTTAGTAAGTTTGACAAGGAATCAACAATGAAATGAAAACTCATTTATTTTTCTTTGGTATGTTAGGGAGGATCATTAACATACCTGGATGTGGCTACAAATCCATCAGAGACCAATATGCAGTTTGACTCAGTTGGATGCACGGGGAGTAACACCAGTTTTGATGGGGAGGTACCAGGTGAGATGGAAAGTCCCTGCAAGAAGACTCAAGTCTCAATAACATCCCTGGATGTTGCTACGAATCCATTAGAGACCAATATGCAGTTTGGGTCAGTTGGATGCTCCCTAAGTAATACCAGTTGTGATGCAGAGGTACCAGATGAGATGGAAAATACGAGAGAGACTCAAGTCTCAATAACATCCCTGGGTGTGGTTACAAATCCATCAAA
>NW_026709769.1:0-40000 GCF_030620025.1 Pocillopora verrucosa
TAGCACTCCTTTCGCTGAATAATCAATGTATGCTACAAAGTACGTTAATGAACTTTTGTGTTCATACCATTTAATTTGATACGATAAATAAGATAAAAGATCTATAATAAAGTAGGTTCCGTCTTCTTCTTTCCATGATAGAAATTTTAAACATTCTTCGTCAGGTGCAAATCCATACCCATCCCTCGTTCGAGACATTCCCACACCATTGAACACCTTTGTTTTATCTTCAACAGGGCTGAGCTGTACAAATCCGGTCGAAGGGTCAGCGGTGTTTACCCGATCGACCCAGATGGTTTAGGTGCCTTTAATCTGTATTGTGACCAAACTACAGCCGGTGGGGGACGGACAGTGATCCAGGAGACAATGGATGGCTCTGTCAATTTTAAACGCACTCAGGAAGACTACAAACATGGCTTCGGTAACTTGGTCGGTGAATTTTGGCTCGGACTGGACAAGATAAACCGCCTGACCCGAAACAAGACAACAACAACAACAACAAAAAAGCGAAAGTGAAAGAAAACCTGCAACCACATTGTGGAAAGAGAATGTGGTTATTCAACGTCATGAAATAGAGTATTTATGAAACATCACAGAATTGGTCAGTGTGTGTATATCGAATTATGGATGCACGCGTGAAGTTGGAGAGCAGGTACATCAAAGCCTCTAAACAAAAAACTGACTGTGTTTTCCACCAGCCTCTGCATACCACAGACATCCAAAGAAACTGGATTGTATCACTCAAGTCCAAGTAAATTTTCGATATGAATGAAAACGGCAATATGACTTTAAGAAATAAATTGAAGAATGTTTCATTAATTAGCTGTCTGAACAGTGTGCAAATAGTTAAGGCTAAACTGAGAACGTATGTCCCTTGTCTGTTACTCAACTTTTCAACCCTTGAAATTTTAAGTATATCGGCGAAGAATTCCATGAGACTGATGATAACATTTCCTACTTTGGAACATAATTGTTTTTGTCATTCTGTTTACACGAAAGTAAATAGCAGGAGTTATTGCGCTCAGTATGTTTCATAGACATTTGAAACATGTTAAACTAATACTTTTACGCAAGTAAGCGGTTACCATAACGTATTCGTCAGATCAAGCGAAAGATCCTCACTGAAAATGTCAAATTGGAAACCATTGTAGGCTCAGTTTCCCTCGAGCATAGGAGGTCTTCGACAAGTGGATTCCCATGGCAACTCAATCAATAAGAGTTTTAAGTAGAGGTAGAAATATTGTAAAGCAGTCTTTATTTCTTTACAAATTATAAAGTAACATTTTAAAGGTACCTTTTGTGATCTAATCTTTGATAGCACTGAAATAGCAAAGTTAAAGAATCCTTAGAAAATATAAAAACTATAGTATTAATAACAAAATATATATAAACTCTATCTTATGGCATATAGTGTTCCACAGTATACAGAATTCTCCTGAATTAATTTCGGTGTTACGAAAATTTGTTTTTCCCAAAATTATGTTTGGTGACATTTTAATCGTATTATTCTAAACAAATCCAATAAAGTCTGCAAATAATAAAACATTTCTGATACCAGCAAATTACGATATATCTTCTTTACAACAACAGTGTAGTCGAGTCTATGATGTTGTCATTAATCTAATTTGCACTCTAAAAATCTTGAGGTAAATAGATTGAAAAAAGTAATCGGTGTTTCATTGTCACACAAATCACTTCTTGATTTTTGCAAACAGTAGATGCAAATTTCATGTAAGTAGAATTCAAGCCACGCGCATAAATTCCACTGGTCTTATTTTCATTTCAGTTGATGTTGGAGCGCTTCTCTTGGCACTTATCCCCAAAGTATCCCCAGTGGATAGCTGCCAAGGTTTCTTTTCCACAACGTGGATAAATACCATTAAGATTTGACGAAACAGCACATTGGGTAATACTGCTGTCATACCACCAGCCTTCTCCTATTTGTTGAGCACAACCAGCAGGAATCTTATCCCAGGTACCAAAAACGAAACCTTTATGAGAACCGAGTGAATCATTGGAAACATTGGCATCTGTTTCAAAACAGAACAAAAAAAAATCCGCATAATTCAAGGGTTCGTATAGTGTCTTTGCAATTTAAAAATGGTTGTTTTCCGTTAAAAAATAAATAAATAAATAAATGAAAAATTAAAAAAACAAATAAAATATGGTTAGTAAGAAGTTTGTTTTGTGGCACTCGGACCAAACTCTCGACCGAGTAAGAACCAATCAGAACATGCTAAAAAAACGGTCTGCTTACCTATGATTTTGCCAAGGTCTAGCCAGTACTTAGCTGTCTCGGTCCCAATCCCAAACCAGCCATACTCAGAGTGAACAGTCTTGCAAGTTTTTACTTCTAGATCTACTCGAAGCTTGTTCTTTGTCTTGTTTCGTGTCAGGCGGTTTTATCTTGTCTAGTCCGAGCCAAAATTCACCGACCAAGTTACCGAAGCCATGCTTGTAATCATCCCAGCTGCGGTTAAAATCGACAGAGCCATCCATTCTCTTCTGGATCACCGTCTATCCCCCACCGGTTGTAGTTTGGTCACAGTATACATTGAAGGCGCCTGAACCATCCGGGTCGATTGTGTAAACACCGCTGACCCTTTGAACAGATTTGTACAGCTCAGCGCAGTTCTTAGCTATTGAAGATAAAATAAACGTGTCCGATGGCGTGAGAATGTCTACGAAAAATGTATAAAAAATTTATATCTTGGAAAGAAAAAGAGGGAACCTACATTTTTCGTAGATCTTTTATCATATATGTCGTGTCAAATTAAATGGTATGAACACCAAAGTTTATTAACGCACTTTGTAGACGAACACTGATTATAAGCAAAAGAAGTGCTACTTGATTGACTCATTATAATCTGTATTATTTTTTTTTCATTCTTCCCTTCACTTCAACAATCCCAACCTTTGATTAATTACAGCAAAATAGAGAAAATTGGAGATAGGCATAATAAAGCAAGCTAATTAGATGCCCTTTACGCCAAATAACATTTTTTTTTTTCATACAATAGAACAAAAGCGATTGATATACGAGAGGGAATAAGAATCACACTTTTAACAACAAATATATCAATAGTACATAGTGAAAGGAAGACGTTAATAAATGCTGAGAAAAGTAATACATAAAAACTGCTCTTTAAATATGTTTTCTAGTGGGCTTCTTCCGCACTTATATAGGAATATAATTTCAATAGTAGCATCCGATAACTGTTGCTCAGAATCTCCTTATCTATTTATTCTGAAGGTGCAAGTGTTCAGGTGCTGCAACTATGTACTTATACTGTCATAATCATGGATCTCAGACACAAAAGAACGAGAAAAATTAGGCGATTTATCATCTACTTATTAACCTTAGCCTCCAACTCTCGTTAATTTTGATTACGTATAAAGCAAATTAATGAGGATAAAAACGACGATAAAGGACAAAAATAAAACGGACGTAAAAAAAAAAAAATATATATATATATATATATTATTCACGTTTGTCAAACACACAGAGACAAAACTGTCGTACACATTCTGGAACGAACACCTTCATTCCTCGGTTCCTCCCTCCCGAATCCGCTCCAAACCGAACAATATACTGTTTCTTATTCTTATAGAATGTTTGTTGCTCCTGTCAGAGGAAGTTACTGCAAACATTTCAAAGTGTTATCCTTTTCTTTTTTTCCTTTCCATGTTCAGCTACATTGCTTTTTAAAAGAGTATTGCAAACGATAAGAACTACGAAGAGAAAACTGTATATTTTAGAATTTCAAAGGTTCTCCTTTGAAACATAAGTTGGATTCACCATTCTGCAGAATTTGTCTCTCGTAATATAAGTTACGATTGAGAGAAGATGGAATGATAAATACGAGCAAACGAAGGATATCTCACTCACATCTCAACGATGTTCTGTTCTCTGCGAGAATGTTAACCTCAAATCGAACTTGGGTGAGTTCCTTCATTATTTCTTCCAGGCAAACTGCAATGTTCTTTTGGCAATCTATGGGCAATGCACGCATTGATGGTAGAATTTAAAAAGTCACAAAAAGTGCAAGAGACAGTAGAGCAGAACCTGAAGAGAAGAAGTCATCGAGCGTTATGAGGTCACTTCATCTACGATATGTTATACAGTTACATTTCCGAATGAATTTCTGACAACAAACGAAAAGAAATTATGGGGTCCTTTTGATTGGGAAATCTGGATTTAGTTTTTGATATCCGGATCTCGGATTTTGCGACAAAGCATGAAGTCAAAAAACCAGATTTTAAATCTTAAAAACCCGTTCTTACAGGGGATTATCATTATTATAAGTTATCCAACTTATGGTATCACGAAGTTCCTTCTTTTGCGTTCTTTTAAAAGACGAGTGCTATCTTTTAATCCCATGAAGCATATGCTATTTTAAAATTATCCTATCAGTCATTTCATTCCAACACATGATTTTCCAATCAATGGTTGGGCAAGAAATTGAAACACCTACAAACAAGAAGCTTGCAAGAGCTCCCCTGCGCTATTTTAACCCGCTCGCAATTTTTAAAAAAGAACAATAGCTGTTAATTTTGGCATTCCCAAGGTAGAAACGAACTCAAAACTACATCTGCATAATCCAAGAGATTCAATTCAGCCAACTATTGAACAAGGCGATCGAGTTTTTTAAGTGAAATTGTTCAGGGCTCATTGCAAAAGAAAGTTATAGGCTACCACGTGCGTGAATGATCGACTGTTTCAGATAACTGACTTTACTTCATTTATCATACCACGACTGAAAGATTTCAAAACGTTTGGAGTTCGACTACTGTTCCCTGTGATCGAGCACACTGACTGGGTTTTGAGAGTTGTTGGTGTTTGCTATAATGAGAGTCGCATACAAACCCCATCGGTTAAAAGGAGATGCAAACTTCAGCCTCTTCGTATTCAATAGCTTCAAAACGAAAATTCCATATTTGGAAAAACGAAGCATAGGATATAATCAAGTAAGTTGTTCAAAACTGTGACTTCCATATCGAACAATGTTACATACCCATTCCTTGTCGATTGTCCCTCACTTTGATTCGTCGGGTGTTGTTTGCAGTGTTATTCATAAAGGCTGCAAAAAGATAAAACCGATTTTATGATAAATATAGGAAAGAACATTAAGAAACTCTATGGAAAAAGCTCAATGGGAAAGTTTTTCCTAAAAGTAATAGGACCCTACATACTGCTGAGTTCACTTACTTCACTTACTTATTTACCCTAACCACCCGCCTCCTTCGTGCTCTGTTCAGGAACTAATAAAAGTCCGTGCGAATTTGTCTGCTAAATATACCCAGAGAAAACAAAAAGTAGACAAATCCTATTGTCTCAGGCCGTTCCAGGGGTTAGAAATTCTGTTAATCCTTAAAATAAAACTAAGGCAGCTAACTACATCGAGAATCTACGACGGGGTCGTAACAGGAAGTTTCTAGTTTTGGCTCGTCTTTGGTCAGTCTTTTTCATAGTGGCGACAACTTGCATGTAGTCGTCAACCATATCACTGAAATGTGACATGATTGACAACTACAGTATCGTAACAGCTAGTGTTCAGAATTCAGCAAGTCTTCTAGAAATATCTTAGTTTCAATTTTTTCTGCCTAAACAAGATTTAAAATAGTGTTTGATGAAGTCTCTTATTGACCCATCTTTGTTTATTGATATGATAGATTTTCCTTCGTGAGAAAGATCTATAACAATGAATATTGCAAAGCAAATCAAATGGCATTCAGTTATTCATTATATTGGACTTATCATTATAAACAGTAGCTATAAAGCTGTTTTATATCCTCTGATATTTGACACTTCATGAGAGCTTAATGGCTTTGTTATAATCCTAATTCCGTTCCTTAATCATGCAGGCACTTCGGAATGCAGACCAAACAAACAGATTCTTAGAACCAAAATGGTTGCTATTTATCAGTTACCAAGTTTTATAAAAGGAGTCCTTGGAACAGCATGGTCAAAATTTCAGAGAGTGTTGCCTGAATACGCATATATTTTCACTGTTATGTTATGTTATTTTTTCACTGTTATGTGGGCAAACGGTTTAGCTATCATTTCGCGCCATTTATGAAAGAAACGAAATGAAGTTAAGGAAGTCTAAAAGCAACTTTGTGCCTTAAATAAAAGGAAAAGATAAGAGAAGAAGATGTTGGCAACTTTCCGTAGCCTCTAATCCTTCCTAAGCTCTTCTCATCAGTTTTCATCTGTCAATCAAATCACTATCTAACTCATACGGTTACGGTGGCTACAACTTTTAAAATCATTTGGATAAAATTATTTCCGCAAGCGACATTTATTGAACTTTTCCTCATCATCTTACACACGTTATCAATGACGTGTTTCGATAGAAATTTCGAAAGAAAAACTCATTTCTACAATTTGTTTTCCTAACAGTTTTGCATTGGTTATCCAGCGTGGGTTACCTCGGTGTTTGATTGGTTTTTTTCCTGAAGCGGCTAATGAGGTAAAAACTTGATATATGACACTAGTTTTCCGGCACAAGCATTACACTGATTAACATTCCGTTTTCTGAAATGTTTTCCCCCGATTTTCTAGTATGTTGTAAGCGTTTTCAGAGAGCCCAGAATCACCGATAGAAAATAACAACTGGCGATCAACAATAGATATTTATGCTAGATTTCCTTTCTTAAACATAGCAACGTATCATCTAAATAGACAGCTTTTTCTAAGTTTCGAATCCGATTTAACGGAGACTTTTAATTGACGATGAAGAAATCGGAATTCATAATTCATGTTTTAGTTACGAATTCGTTATTTTCAAAGGGTATTGAAAACTTCCACGAATCAAATCAAGAGGTCCATGTTGCTGAAGGCAGACGGCTTTTTGGGGCAACTGGGTTATCTATCATTTCATTTCTATCATTTGGATTATTTTTTCTAGTTGAATCATTCATGTCTCTTGGATCATTTCTGCCCGTGGCGTCATTTGTGTCTCTGAATCATTTGTGTCTCTGAATCATTTGTGTCTATTGGATCGTTTGTGTCTATTGAAGCATATGCGTCATTTGAAGCGTTGGTGTCTGTTGGATTAGTTATGTCTATGAGATCATTTGAGTATGTTAAGTCATTTGTGTCTATCGAAGCTTTCGTGTCTGTTGGATCATTTGTGTCCATTGAAGCATTTGTGTTTATTGAATCATGTTTGTCTGTTAGATCATTTGTGTCTGTCAGATCATCTGTGTCCATTGAAGCATTTGTGTCTGTCGGATCATTTTGTGTCTCCAAACCGTTTCATTATTGTGATAAGGACGGAATTATAATAATCAAAATAACATGCCTAATATTTTATGGGTCACCATCAAAGTATTAGACAAGCACACGTCAGCAGTTTGCACCAATATTGTATTAGAAAAGAATACGTCAGTCCAAATCACATTGCCAAATGCATGGGGACGATTACGCTCTTAAATGCACTTAGTGCCAAGTAGTCAGGAATATACTACAAGGGTTTTTTTTTTCTTTAAAAAAAGGAAATGTAGATGGTGGAATGTAGATGAAGAAATCTGCGAGACTGAGTATCGTCGTAATTGTGTAAGGGTGGACATGCTCGCTGCATTGGCTCACTACAATCGTGTGATTGTTTTCAAATTTGTTTTTTCAAAATTATCGTCATAAATGTTGAGACATCTCCCCTTTCCTTTTCTTCGAAGTTTTTAAAGTGAAAAAAATGGACAGTTGTTAAAAGGCTCAAACTTATCTAATGGGGTGCCGGATGTTTCAACAAAACTTGACGAGCGTGGTCGACAAGGCTCAAAAGGGTCCAGCAAAAGGGATCACTAGCTTAACTGAATACGTTGCGTCGTTTTTCAGCTGCTGGATTTCAAAATTATTGTCAAAGTACAACATTTTAATTTCAAAACCGTATAATTTCAGAATTTTAAAGATTTTCAACACAAACCTATGCAATTTTCTGGTCGTGAATTCGAGTAAACGACGATTCAAGCATGCTGAATCTACTACGTAGTCTCGCATACAAAATTTCATTCATTTTTCGCTCCTTTTTCCCTTATAAATTAGACGGAGTTTAATATATTTGTCAATCATTTATCTGCTGCTAAGGTGGGCACTTCCAGAGCAAGCATCAATAGGGCAGGCAAGACAAATGCTACTAAGGGTGTGGAAAACCATTTTAATGAATATAGTGAACTTCATAAAAGAGGGATAGAGGCACACCAATATGCTTCTTTCATGGAGATGATGGGCATGAACAATATAACAGGTATTCTAAATATAATCATTGCTCAATGATAGCTTTTGAAGTACAAACTATTTGGGTGATTTTTATACTATCTAGGATAATATTGAAGAGAGGAACATTGATTATAGGTGGTCTTGTGAAATGCACTGTAAGGATTTATAAAAATATACTAGCTTTCGAACATCCCTCTATCCACATTCCCTTCATTAGATAAACCTTGCTTACCCATGCCTGATACTACACTATCAAAGACGTTAAGGGCAACATGGCTTCTGGAATTATGCGAAGAGCATGTGAAAAAGTATTCCTTCAACAGAAATGAACTGACTTCATTAATTACAGTAACCACTGAACTTGATACAGCCCTCAACAATGATTCCTGCTGGACATGCCGTGCTGACAGTTGTGAAATGAAAAGAATCCTCAACTTTGCCTAATTTATTTGAGACTTAACAATCATTGTGATTTTCCTCTAATAGAAAAGCTTTCTTTAAATTAAATTGCCACAAAATAATGATGTTTGAGCGCAATCTTCTGTCTGGTCTTAATCATAGCACTTACACAACTGGCTTAGAGAGCACATTGACTTATTGGGCACTATCTTCCAACAAGAAAGATAACTAGTAATTAAAAGTAGTTGATACAGAGATAGAGTACCGTAAACACCAGCCAAAAACCTGCACCCTACACTGGTAACTGAAAAGAAATGATTTGGGGTCTTAAAAATTTGTATTATTTTGTTTGCTTACTGGAAAAATACACGTGCGAAAAGTCATTGTGCATGAAGGAGATTCAGGTCCCAGAATGTTTTGTTAACATACGAAGAAATAATTTGCAGGAAATACAACAAAAGGTCAGCTTTTTGAAGAGTGTAATGTTATTTAAGACAGGAAAATGTTTATCGTGCAAGGAAAACAGATTTGTCGATAAACCTGATGAAATTAAAGATGTTAATCTCTTTCGAATTTCTTCCAACTGATTTACTTTCTTTGGTTTATTTTTCAGCTAACAATGGTACAATCTCTGAAAATGTTCCCAAAAATTATTACCTACTTTTTTGCAAAAGAGGCAACAACAAAAATGTTATTTTTGCACGCTATCTCTAACCTCTGGACAGCACAGGCCCCACAAAATGGTGCAGAACATCACAGCTCTTGACTTTTTGGGTCACTGTCAATACCGGGGGAGATAGTTTCAAAATAAAACCAGTTATTTACATTTGGTTCTCCTTGTAGAACTGAACTATTGGAATTTTCGAACATAGGTGCCAATGATTCTTCACAATTAGGAATGTCCATGAACACTTCCTGAATCACTTCTAGTATTTTTAATGCGTTTGTCATTGAAACTACAGGGTAGTCAGAAAGTAAATCAACACAAGTGAAAATCTTCTCAAAGTCCCTTACCACATCCTCAATTAAATGCCTTGAGAAGCCATGACAAGAGCTTTCATCTAATGCTAGTCCTTTACTTCTCATCTCATCTAGTGCTTCGATCAGTGCTTCTTTTAATGTCTTTCTATCCTGGTATGAGACTGGTCTGCATTGAGCTTTAGTGTCCTCCACTGCTGGCTTTTTTGCCTCCTCAAGTAGCAGGGTGGGTGCACAGCAACCCCTGCCCCACACTTACATAATTGAGAACAAAAAGAACAATAATCATGCCGTCGTTCAAGGGGCTGAATGGAATAATCCAGAATCCTATAGGCAGGAACACGAAAACACCCTTCTGCACTGATAAGGTCTTTGACTTCCTGTTCACAGTGTGCAACTTGCTGTCCATTGAAAAGAATAATAACGTGCGACTTCTCTCCATCTCTTCCAGCTCTTCCAGCTTCTTGATGTTGGTCTAGGATGAAACGAGCTGGGCCCCAATTTATAAAATACCGAACATCTGGGAAGTTTACTCCCATACAAAGTGCTGTGGAGGCCACAACTACTCTTTTCACTCCTGAACCCTTGAACTGCTCCATCACTCTGTTTTTATTACTTCTCCATGAGTTAGAATGGTAAATTTCAATTAGACAGTTGTCCTGGACAGGAGAATATGCAGGAGAGAACATTTTCCTTCCTAGCCTCGACATTATGTAATTCGTGATAAGTGGTAATTCATTTATTGTGCTGCAAAACGCAATTGTCTTTGGACACTCTACCCCCTCATTTCTCAACAGGGTAATAAACCAGTCTAGCTCCTTTATCCTCGCAAAAAACCGTAAAATATGGCGGTTGGGACTAACGTTAATGCATTTCACATCTTGTGCAAGATCAAGGACCTTATTTATTGTATCTTGAGCAATTGGGTCTGCCGTCCCCGTAAGGGCGCCAACTGGAGTACCTTAAAATAGGAACGGAGTAAGGATTAGCGACCCTCACGGACAAAAGAAAGTAAGACAAAAAAGGGGAACATTATTTACAATAGAATAAATCTTAACGATATTTCATCTTAGCAGCCACTAGGTATTCCACCGTGTGAACATAAATATGTAATTAATGGTCTGGAGTTCACCATGCAAATCGGGGTTTTTTAACGAATGTGTTTCAATTTATAAAATAACCTCGTGAATACGGAAAAGTGTGCAACGCTCATTTGCACGAATTTGTTACCTTGCTTGCAAAATGAACGCAGTTGCCCAGGCTGACCAAAAGATTCAGGGAACGCAATGTTCTTCCCTTTCTTCGAACCTCTGAATTGAGATAACAACAGTACTGTGATCATTCGCGAGCGGGCAAAGAAATGATGATCAAACTAAGCCTAAGCGTTAGAGTAAATAAATGAACCATATAAGAGTTTGACATCAATTTAAAATAGAATTAAGAGAACAAACCTTTGACCTGTACAAGTTTCCACAGTATACGAATCATCCACAATGATTGCACACATATTCTGATGAAACGGTGTGGCTGCGTTTTTAAATAAGGAAAGAAATGACTTCGCTAAAACCTCCTCCGCTGACGCAAATACCAGGTTATATTTGCTGCACTCGATGTCCTTCAAACGACTCTTCGTAAGCGTAGCAGCCGTTAATCCCATGGAAGACGCTTCTTCCATTTGATCACACACAATACTCTGAAGCGGAAAAACGACAACTACGCTCGAAGGTGTCCCCGTCATTGTTTCTTTTACACAAACTAGTACCTGAAATATCAGACTTTTCCCAAAACCAGTTGGCAACACGGCCAGCAGATGTTTTCCAGTAACCAGTGTAGCAATTACTCCTTTTTGTTCCCATTTTAAAGCACGAGATATACCAAATTCCGAGAGACTCTTTAGTACTTCCTCGAGACCGAAATCTAACATAACTTCACGATCAGCCATCTTCCTCTCTCTCCAGTAAGAGCAAAATGTCACACCGAAATGATTGACAGTGTGTCAATTCCCAAACCAATCAGGAACTCCGTTCGTGGGCGAACAGAATGTGGCAAAATAACAATGACTTCGGGCAGGCGTAATCTTTACTCCCCTACCCCCACCCCTCTCCTTATTTTTGAAAGTCGACCGCCCCCTTGGTATAAATTTGTACTCTCCCCAGCGTTCTGCTGTCATTAAGATGGCGGCTACAATATTCGTTATGAAATTACTTGACACCCGATAGCCAAAATTACGCCTGCTCTGAAGGCTATGTTAAAACAAATGACGGTTTTTTGGCCGTAATTCAAAAGCATGTTGTGATGAAATCCGGCTTAGTTTTCTTGGTGTCACATATTGCTAAATAGTTCTATTCGATATAAATGTCCGGAAATTCCACTCAGATATCGAATGGAATATAAATTTTTCGGAATCTTATTTTAAATATTATTTTCAAGCCCTCGAGGTCGTCTATTTTTGCGGAAATTTGCAAATTCCGACTATTAATTTCAACCAGTTATTTTATAGGTGATGTAGAGGACTTGATATAGCTAGCATCAATACAACTTTAGGAAATCAATTCTAACACGAGAGTAAAAATTGAAAGGATGGCTAGGTTCGTTTTATCATAGAAAGTGAAAACATAACATAACGTTTTTAAAACATTAGTGACACACTTTTAAGATCTGGAAGTGAAATGATTGAAAGTGAAAGCTGACAGCTCTACGGTTCAGTTCCTTAATCTCGCCCGTCGGCTTTTTCCCAGGGTATTCTATTTCTCAAAATAAAAAAAAAATATATCTCATTCAAATCTGACCAGGAGTTTATGTGACGTCTTGATCAGACTGATTAAATTAAGCCAAGACGACGAAGAGTGTTATTGAGATGGACCCTGGCTGCTTTTATGATGGAATTAAGGGAGGTAAAGACTGGTTCGAGTAAGCAGCAAGCCATTTTGCCAGTGAAAAGGATCAGAAAGAATTGGTCAGGAATAAGACGTCGATCAGTTTCACTTTTGCATTTAAATGAAACCATGATCCTCGAAGATGAAAGGAATTTTTTTTTCCTTTTTCAAATGTTAGAGGGGACTGACAGTTTGTTGGACAGACACCACGCTTGTGGCAAAGAAGTACGAGGTCATGAGGACTATGTATAGTGTGGAGACAGAGGTCAGGAAAGATTTATATTTCAATTAAGGGATTGGTGATCAAATAACTAAAATGTCGTTAATCTCCCATATGCCGCGGAAGTCTATGATGGTAAAGAATCAAGGCGTAGTTTGGATTAGTCTCGAGAGTCACGAAACTAAAATGAAGATAAATGCTCTTATTGAGCACTTTGAAGTATTCGTCACAAAATAGATCAGAGGCCTAAAAGCGACAGATTTGTTTTTGTCAGTTCCATGAATAACTGTGAATGTTACAATGCAATATATTTTCTTATAAGCATTACGATACTGTAAAGGAAAGGAACGATAAAATGGCACTATTAATTAAAGCTGACGCTAAAAAATCTTATTTGTTATCATATAATTATGGATTAAACCCGTCGTACTTTCACGAACGAGCTTTTAGGTGGTGTAATCACTGATATCCAGAATCCTGTGATAGATTTCGTTGTAAATCATAGTATATGTTAACCTTTATATATCGAAAATAGAAACTGTAAATAATGTAATAAGGCGTAGTTTCGTGTAGCCTTAAAAGTCACTGTACCAGGCCACTTATCATTAGATATCTCCAACAATTTCATATATAGTAACAGTCATTGCAAAATACTTTACTGGCTTACAAAGTATTTATTTCCCCTCGCCAGTTGCATGAATAGTTCTGATATTGCAATGTAAGAATATTCCTTCTAACGCAGTACGTTATTGCATGAGCAGGAGTGGTTAATGGTCTTATCAATTATCGTTGATTTTAAAAAATGACATCTGTCATCATTTACTTATGGATCTCTAACTCTTCGCGGAAATATTGTGGGGGCGTTCGCTTTTGAAACTCGTCCGAAATTAAGCGAGTTAGCAAAGCAATACAAATGAAATTAAGTTGATACCACCAACTGAACTAGTGTGTAATTTATATCTGCTAATCAGAGAGGATTTAAGCCTAGGGGTACGGTGAGTAATCTAATTAGGCTACCAAATCGGAAACAAAGCAGGTGGTCCTATTCATCGCTTCCGAGAAATAAGACGAAAGATTACGCGTTTTATCATCTTAAAAGTTTTTCTTCCTAAAATTATTCGACACTGAGTGTATCATTCAAGGAGAGTTTAGTTTATTTTAAACTTGGAAATGCAAAGTATTATGCTATATTCCATTACCTTGTAGTTCTCCCGCCTTAACTTCAGATTGATATCGCTCCTCTAAAGTTACTCTAACAAAAAAGTAAATATAATGTCATCTGGTGACGTTAGAAAGACGGCTACAGATTGTTAAGCCGATTCAATCAGCGTGCACAATTAAAACAAAAAAAAAGAGTTACAACTAAATTACTTAAACAACTTTTCTTCACCTATCCGCCATAAAGCAGACGCTATTAATTATTTGAGGATCTCGTGTTCGGTTCTAGAGAGTTGTCTCGTCATTTTATTATAAGCTTTGACAACGCGAGGGCACATAACTTGTGACTATGTCAAAGCATACCCAATTAAATGCACTCACCTGCAATGACAGTAAGAGAGCCATGCAATCACACCATAATCAAATCAATCAATCAATCCATGCATATATTGATTAATTACTGAGGTCAGAGTATTTGATGAACTCACGTCCGAAGATATCATTCACTTAGCAGTAAAGGAACAGGACTGACTCTTTCTAGCGGATTTTATCCGCGTTTAAGATAGCTCGTTAAGATCAGAATTACACGAATAAGGAAAAATATGTAATAGAAGTGGCTTAAAACCTTCAGGCGCGGAGAAAAAATAGAATCTTTTCTTTCTTTTCTTTAATTACCCGGTGCCTGCCACGAAACATTTTCGTCCGGTTCAAGAAATACACTGATGCCCCAGGAAACAACTTTAGATCGAGAAGTAAGTGTTTAAATAATTTCGTGCAATTTTTCATGTTTGGCCACTATCCAAACAGCCTTCTGAATACATCTTTTTAGACGGCACAAAGCTATTTTGGGTTATGCACGCTCTGAACGGACTGCTAAAACGTTGATCAACCTTTCGTGTCACTGTTGGACTGTAGCAAAATACCAGAGATTCTGTGATTGGTTAAGAAAGACTAAAGTTCACATGGATGAAATAGAAGACTCTTCTTATCTTTTGCTAGGAAGATAAAATCAGCCACAGATTGCCGCTACGTATACGACTTTACACGTTTGAGAACGGTTCAAGCGGACCTTACTGCTCGCAAGAGTCTGAAGACAGCATGCCCATCTGACCAAATCAGCCATAAACGAACTTGAGAAAACCACCGAACAAAGTAGACATCGACATTTTGGCGTCGGGCAAAACCAACCATCATTGTAAAATTAAAGAAACGTTGTGCACTCCTAACTAAGGACAACTTTTGAATCCCTATCAACCAATGAGAAACTGAAGCTTTACATCTTATTGATGATTACTTGTAATTCATGCTACCACAATTTTTATTTGCAAATATTTAATTGACATGTTAAATGCAAACCCCTATTATGAGGGTGTGCAAAAATAAAGGTTGCCGCTAATACTAATCTTCAAGTCTGAATAGGATTTTTTTTTTTTGGTGTATAAACACTTCTTTGCTGGCGCAATGGCGCTTACGTGCGTGACCTTGGCAAACTCTCTTGACAACTTCTCTCGAATAAGTAAATTTTAATGAACTTGTCTTATGATCTCTCAAAAGGAGAACAGGATATTGATGGGCAATTAAGGTGAAGAGGAAACGTTAAGCATAGTTGAAATAGCATCATGGCGACGAAGGAGTAGGATTTCACACGACAAACACATGGATCGTCATTCCTTGAGACATGGATAAAACACGTTGGATTCGTTTTCAAATTGCTCAAAATATGCCTTTGATGCATCCACAGGCACTCGACGGCTCGATAGCCGTAGAATCAGCCTCAAAAGACATACAGTGTGATTTGAAAAAGGGATGTTCTTATTCGGGTTGTGAATTTTTTTCCGCAACAGATATTTGAATCGGGAGAAACTACCATGCAACTGTTTCGAGGCATAATCCTATTTTGGCAACGCAGGGCTAAGAATTGAGACCAGACATTCTGTCCCTTTATCTTTCAATCACTCAATGAATTGATCGTGCCATCTTAAACCTATCTCAGGGGTTACATATGTTTATCCTACTCGGTATCACTGCAATCGAATGATTTTTATTCATTTAATCATTATCTGCCTCGATGGGGTTTTGAACTCACGTGACTCTTAAATGATAAAGTTTACTTCTAAATACTGCTAAAAGTTGTCAATAGTGACAAGATAACTATATATTCCATCTATGACCCAAAATTATCACACACGGTATACAATCCAAACCTTCTCACTTGATGTTTGTCAAAGTCATTCTTTCGACATTTGTTCGCGTGATCCCGTTTTATGACAATAACTTGGTTATACGATATCTTCACTTGCCCTCATTTTGATTGACACGGTTATCACTCTCTTTGTTACAAAATTGAGTAATCAAGGAATCAAAATCCTAAATACAACAAATAAGTCAAACATGATAGCTGAGGAATAGCATTCATCTCATAGTTTTGTTATTTGCATGCAAGACTGCACGATAAGAACCGAATTGGAATAACGCCAATAATGTACATAACATTTCTTGGGTCAACAATAAGGCAATACAAAGAGTTAGGCAAGCCTAAAAACGGAGCTCGCATTTTTTTTCCCGCACGTCTCTTCAGCAAAACTAGAGCCCCTACTATGGATAAAGTGCGTGGTTATATTAATGGATTTTCATTCGGAACTTCTCCGTGTCCATGTAGAGGACTGATTATAAGATAGTGCCCGTGGTACAATTGGCCGCGCATGCCAAAAAAAGCACCTTGTACGGTCAGTCGTACATCCAAATTTTTTTCAGCTGGATGGGTTACAACTATTTTGTATAATTATGGGGTTACGCTCTACGAGCTCCGCTGTAATACAGGTTTACCTCAGTAGGTTGTAATAGTATCACATCTGAAGCTATGTGACATACCAACCAGTAATAATTATATTTCCGATATATAGTGTGCTCGGAAATCTGACACATTTACTGAAACCACTAGTGTGATCAATATTCAGTTTGGACAACTTACCTGATAGATCTTGGGTCAGCAATAATGTAGAATACAGGTACAACTCAGAAGGTTGTAGCAATATCGTATGAAAAGTACACATAAATGAATGATCCTTCCATTCCATATGAAAGAATTAGCATTCCGGCACGTTCTTCGACGACACAAATGCGATATGCAATGGCTCCGTTAAGTTTATCAGTTAAGCGGATAAGCACTTCCGTTCTATGTTAATCATACTCCTAACTCATCCAAAATCTTAACTCAGTAATTCACACCACACATTTGCGCGGCCTATAAAGTTTACGCTTTGAGAGAGAACAGCGCACACTTATTTCATTCTACTCAACCTACAATTAGAATTCCGGCACGTTCTTCGACGCCACAAAAGCGTTACGCAATGGCTCCGTTAGGTTTATCAGTTTAGCGGATTAGCACTTTCTTTCTTTGCTTCGTCATGCTCCTGACTCATCCAAGATCTTAATTCAGTAATTCACTCCACAAATTTGAGTGGCCCATCAAGATTGTGCTTAGAGAGAGAACAGCCCACTCTTCTCTTATTCTACTCTGCCCACAAACACTTTTTTTGAACTCACAAAAATAATCAAACTCCCAAAATACTCGTAGAGCTTGAATTTTGAATGCGTTTCAGAGGCCAAATTTGAATGTGGATATCTTTTATACGCACGATAAGCTATTTCGGGTACAGTAAGCGCTAATCATTGTTCATCCTGGTGATTTCTTAGGAATCTTTGTCTTATTTAAAGGTGAATGATTACCAGCAATAATGAAGAGGGACATTTACATAATCAACTCACTTGGTAACAATTTCTCAACAAAGTCCCCAGAAACTTACCTCCTTTATCCATATTAGTTTCTCAATGTTATTTTTTCTCTCCCATCTGTCTCAATAAAAAGGAAATTAACGTCGTTGTTGTGAATAAGTCGGTCTCTGTAGACTTAGCATAGTAATGAGTAAATTTGCCAGGCTAAGAACAATTATAGTCCCCTTTGTTTGAGATTTTAATCAAAATCGAATACTAAATACAAAATACAAAAGTTTAAACGATAGTTTGACCGTGGAGGGCATACTCATTCTTTTGACGTGGCGGAAACCGGTGTTTTGCACATCTTAATATTATTGCATCAACTTGTACTGATAAACGATGACAAAGAAAGGAACTTCGATGAAAAAGATTTAGCTTCTCCCTAGCCAATTTTACTTTAAAAGTTGGCCTTAATTTGAATTCATAACGTTTCTTTAATTTTTATAATAATAATCGGTTTTGCCCGACGCTACTACATCCGGTGGTTTTAACGCGTTCATTAATAGCTGATGTTTTGTCAAAGACAAAAGGCAATCTATGTGAAATTTGAATTTTCAATGGTCAAAGCACCAATTTCTGTTATTTTACTTATGTCCATTGCTGATATGAAACGATGGTCAGCGTATCAGCTGACCGATCATGGCGTGTCACAGTATTGTACGCGAAAATAGGTGTTCTTTAATCTAGAGTAGAAATATTCAAATTATCCTTTGTATTTAAAACTATTTGACCATTTTCCTTTCGATCCTAATTAGTTCCTAGGGCAGTTAGAAATTTTTGAACTAGACAAAAATGTTTTGTGACAGGCATCAATTGAACGAAAGAGGAGTAGCTGCATGTTCTCTCGCCACGCTTGGAAGTGATGAGCCACTTGAGTTCTTTAGCAAAGAAAAAAATGTTATTGTGTTAGAAACATTGCGAAACTAGGTACAAATGGTTTAACTCGTGAAATAATTTGAACTTCTTGTTACATAACCTGGGTGGAGCCATTGAGTATCATGTTTGTGGCCTTTATTGTAGCGATCTAATAAAGAATATCCAAGGTCGTACATTTCGTAAACTCAAGAAATAAGCATGATTTCTGGAATCCCTCGACATTACTTAATTTTGATACTCTCAAGAAGTTCTAAAGAACATCTATGAAAATGTGGCCAAACATTTCTGACTGCCGGCCGGTTGATCCATTCAAGACCGGAATTGACTCCGAGCATATGGCCACAGCGTAATGTGCAATGATTGATAGGATTGAGATATCGTCGGTGACTCAAATAATATTACGCGTGTTACTCTAATTATTCTATTTCTGTTCTCATCGAGCTCTTCCTAAAGCAGATAAGACAAGAGAACACGTTATATTATTAGCGACTTCCTGTTGCTCAAATATCATACCAGAAACATCTGAAGTATATGCAATGCTTTAAAAGATCAATACTATAACACAGATCATGATAACGACTTCAATGAAAATGAGAGCAAATGAAGCGATTGTGATAATTAGAAGTTGTAATAAACAGTTGTAATAAACTTCACAAAACTAATTCTGATATCCATCATGGACTGAGAAAGAAAAGGCAAGAAATGTAGTTTACATTTGTAATGATTTTAACACTTGTAGGCATCATAACTGTATGAAATAGATAATGATTTGATTGATGGATTATAAAATTGATCGAAGAAGGTTAGAAGGAGGCAGCTATTTTGGTTGAGATAGTCTGTACGTCTGGTCTGCATTCAGGAGTGCTTGATCAAAGAATGGAATTAGGACGATAACGGTGGCATCAAGCACTTTTGAAGTGTCAAATATCAATGGATAGCTCAGTTTTATCGCTTTTGATTATTGAAATAAACGTATTAGATAGAATTTCTCAATGCAAGCTGATTTGCACATTAATTTTATTTCTCTTTATGCATCTGATGAGGGAAAAGATTTTTCTGGGGGTCAGAGATGTACCATGCAATTACTAAGCTCAACGCTCTAACCAAAAAGAAAAAAAAAACTTTAATAGCTCTGAGGATTAACTGATATTTTTACCATTTAATCTTGAATCCATTAATAACTTATCTCAAATTCTTCCTCTTCACCAAACGCAATTCTCACGAACTTGCACTTGGAGGTCAATGATGTACTCTGCAACTACGAAGAAGCTCGACATTTTAGTCAACAGAAAAATTCCTAATTTTATTTTGTTTCATAGCTCTGAAGATTAATTAGCTAAAATATTACCATTTAATGACGGATGCCATGTTGAAACATGATGGATACTGTATCTCAGAGATACAGTATCAGCAAGCTACTAGGATACAGATGCGAGTGTGTGTTGAGCTGTCTCATTCATTATTCGTAATCCTTGATCTTCTTTTCACTCTAATTCCACCTTAGCGAGCCATCTTGAATTGAGATAACACGACTATTTAGAACAGGTTCTGTTCCTACGCCACATGACTCAAGTGAAAGATATCCCGAGATGAAAAAGCAAGCTCATCGAATACTTTGACATAAAACAGTTCATCTGTACATGTTATACATGGATTTATCGATTTGCGGCGTGATTGCTTAGGCCTTCGCACTTTATACTCTGACCCGCTATTATATTAGTATGCCACTGATTGCATATACAGTCACAAGGTATGTGCACTCTCGCTTTTTCGAAACTAATAATGAAATGGAGAGTATTGAGGGTTCTTTTGAAACAACACACCGAACGATAACTCTCCAGAATCGAAGAGAAGATCTCTAGCATCTTATAGCATCTGCTCTATGGCAGATAGGAGAAGACATGATGTTTAAGTAATTTATTTGTAATTTATTTTAAACGTATCACAAAATTTTCCTCTAAATTATACAAAGTTCGCGCGAAACTCGCACGTCTTCGTACAAAGGTTATCACTAAAAGGCTGTGGCTATCCAGTTAAAAATCTCGTCTTTTATTTCCACGGAAAAGCAGTGTCTGTTCAAACAATACGCCAGTTCTCCCTGCTAACGTTTTTCATCCAGGATCTTAGGGTCATTATAGACTGAATAGACAGTTGTGTCTCTCCTGCCCATTGTATTAGGTACTGTATCAGAAGGAAGATATTCATGTCAATATTCATAGTTATTCATGCAACTGAAAAAATGAAAGTAACCACTTTTATGCCTCTGATGTGATAAAAAATTATACTCTAAAACACCTATAAAAATCATTATTTAACCCTATTTCGTGGCTCTTAGGTCAGACTACATGCAACCAAGTGCTAAAATTTGTCGTTTCCTATTCCGGTATATGAAAGATTAACGAAATTTTCATCATTTAATCACAAATCCTATCATTGAAGTCTAATGCTATCACAAATACAGCCTGAACGCTACACGCAATTCTCCCGAACTCGCACGTCCTTGAAAAAGCTCGGCCTTGAAAAATTATTGTTTCCCTTGGTTACTTTTAAGAGGGGAAACCTATCGGTAAAACCCTATAAGTTATATTTTGTGCAATTGTGTTTGGAAACTTTCCGATCATAACTTACCAATGATTGTCCGAAACAGTAATCAATTTAACGGTTCACTCTCGACGGTCATTCTCGAAAATATTAATACAATTAGTGTTGTGTCCGGCGATAACGAAAGTACTCCCTCGACTAAAAGGGGCATTGATGCATAGAACGTGTGCGCACGCAACTCTGTCAGCTTCTTATGACTCAGCAGAAAGTTGAGTGCAATCAGTTTTGACGAAACCTTGCCATTATGCATTTTTTGGCAGCGTCTCTAGGTGATAGCGCATGCAACACCAAAAGAATGACAATGCCTCCTTTTCTATTTTGGGCACAATCAGCAGGAACCTCATCCCAGGCACCAAAAACCTACATTTTCACAGATCTTTTATCTTATTTATCGTATCAAATTAAATGGTACGAACACAAAAGTTTATTGACGTACTCTGAAGACGTACACTGATTATTAGCGAAAGGAGTGCTACTTGACTGATTTTAATATAATCTGTATTATTTTTTTTGGTCATTTCAACAATCACAACCTTTGAATATTAAAGGTATTCAACTAACGCACAGTGCCTATTTACCATATCACATCCATCAAGCGCAATAGAATAACTGTTTAATCAGATATTGCTTAGTGAGCCCATGAAATTTGTTGTACTAAAAATATTTCAAATTCAAATGACCAGAAGTCAATTCTCCCCTAAATCGCCAAAACAAAACAAAACAAAACATCACTAGGCAATATATAGCGAGATTTCAATATCTACATAAAATTACGAATCCAAGAAAAGATTAAGGCAACAAGGAATAATACTTCAGAGAGAGAAACTGCTTTGTCTTTGAATTCCAGCTCATCGACAAACGAAAACGTTGTCACAGTATAAGTGATCACGTGTTTTGTTTTGTGGAACCGAGTGAAGGAAGTGATCGAAGACAGCCTTCGTTTATAAAAATCTGAAATCAGTTTCCCGCTCTGAATGTACGAATTAACAGTTACCAACTTACCGAGACCAGTATTTCCTTCGACGTTTAAAACTTCAATCTTATCCAGAAGCGGTCAGATTCCCGTTGCTTCTTATGCGTTTTCTATTCTTTAACAAAACTTCTGAATCAAATTGCCAACTGATTCCACGTGGACTGACTTTAATTGAGGGCCATTGCTACGAAGTACCGATACTGATAAAGCCAAATTGAGCCTGTGAAATTGTCAATCTTTTAAGTCGGAATTCGGTGACGATAGATTTCTCCTTTTACATTACTTTGGCGATAAATTTTCGGTAGGGGCAGTCAATTTTCACTCCGTTGGGCGATTGATTGTAGGCTACTTGACTGAACGATCAGTGTGAAGAAACTTTGATAATTCAGAACACTTGCTTGGCCTAACTGAAGGGCAGAAATCCGTCCCCAATTTTACCGGAGATCTGCATTAACTGACTTTTGACATTGATGAAAAAGCGGAATTTCTCATGTCTCCCTGCCCTCAGGGAATGTACCATTCATATGCTTCACATGAAAATATCACGATATACGAAGGAATTCATCAACATGGCGGTTTTACGTTTCGAATTTATCTTTTTAGCCAGATAAATAATCAAATTTTTCGAGAAAACACCGCTGCCAAAACTTTGAGGAACAAAATGAGTGCATAACTTCTTTGGACAGACGAGAAAAGGCGGTAGAGAGCAAAATTGAATGAAAGAAGAAGAAGGCGCCTGAAGCCTGTTCTTTAGCGAAATTCTGTAAGAGCATCCTCAAATCTAACTGTACCAAACAAACATCACGCTTTGCCGTTCCCGTACGAAAAAAACAGCAGCGATTTCAGGACCCTAGCCATCAGCATGTATTCAGAAGCACCATGAACGCAATTAAACTTTAAAGGAATAAAGGAATGGAAAGGACTTAAATCTTAGGCCGAACGAAATTCGACGAATCAGCCAAATATCATATGCGAATGATTCGCGTGAATCTTGTTATTAAGGGATGTCATTTTCAAAAACTTATTACACAGCGACACTTCTGTTTTATCTTCTCACACTTGAATTAAAACATAAAATATTTTCATTGACTAGACATTGAATAGCCATTCCAAAGTTGGAAGAAATTTAAAACTGAAATTAGACTCCAAGAAGATATCTTCTGTAAAACGATTAAACGATGGAACTGACCGTCAAGAGTGATCCGTTAAATTGATTACCGTTTCAGCGAATCCTTGGTTAGTCATGTCCAGAAAGTTTCCAAAGGCAGTTAAAATTGCAAATATATACCTTAGGATTTAGCGAAAATTTTCCACTGTTAAACGTAAACGAGGGAAAGTTAAACGGATATCAACAATTCTTTTAGGCCGACCTTAGTTCGAGGACGTGCGAGATCGTGAGAACTGCGCACAGCGTTCAGACAGAATTTGTGATTGGTTTAGACTTCAATAATGGGATTTATGATGAAATGGTGAAAATGGCGCTAGAATCCGAAACGACAAATTATTAAGACTTAGTTTCACGTAGTCTGACTTGAGAGCCACGAAATAAGGCTTAATGATGATATTTATATATATTTTAGAGTACCATTATTCATCACACCAGAGGCCTAAGAGTGATAACATTAATTTATAAGTTGCATGAATAACCATGAATATTGAAATGGAAATATTTTTCTTCTGATACAGTACCTTAATACAATGGGCAGGGGAGACACAACTGTCTATTCAATCTATAATGACCCTAAGATCCTGGATGAAATTGCTCTAAGGGAATTTTTTATTCCTAAACGTTAACGGGGTAACTCACGTTTTGTTGGAGCAGACACCACTCTTCCGTGGAAATGACAGACGAGATTCTTAACTTGATAGCAAAAAATTTTTAGGGATGACCTTTGTTATCTAAATTTAAGATGGCTCGTTAAGGCGGAATTAGATTGAAAAGAAGATCGAGGATTACGATTAGTGATCAGGCACTCCTGAATGCAGATCACACGTACCAATTATTTCAACCAAAGTAGTTGCCTTTTTTCTAACCTTATTCAATCAATTTTATCATCCATCAATCAAATCATTATCTACCTCGTACAGTTATGGTGACTACAAATGTTAAAAACATTACAAACGTAAGCGACCTTTCTATCTTAGTCCATGATGAATATCAGAATTCGTTTTGTGAAGTCCATTACGAGTGTTTATTACAACGTCTAATTATTACAATTACTTTTTTTTTGCTCTCAAAAGCCGTAATCATTCTCTGTGTTATATTACTGATCTTTTTAAAGTATCGCGTATACTACAAATATTTCTGGTGTGCTATTTGAGAAACAGCAAATCGCTAGTAATATATTGTCTGCTCTGGTCTTATCTGCATTCAAAAGAGATCGATGAGAACAGAAATAGAATAATTAGAATTACAGGCCTAACATTCTCCGAGAATATTCGACATGTTAACGACCCAGTGGGTCACCAACGAAGAATGAGAGCTTGCAGTTCACAGAAATATCTTACGAGAAATGATACCTTAATTAATTATTTGGCCATGATTAAAAGATGGGACATTAACTTCTCTAGGGTATCTATTATTGGCGAATATGCGAATTGAATATTCAATGAAAAAGCACAACGAAATTTGGCGAAAGAGTCCAAATCTTTCAAATTTGTAATTGAAGTTCCTTTCTTTGTGATCGTTTATCGGTGCAAGCTCACCCAATAAATTTAAGATTTGTAAAACGCCTATTTCTGCTATACCAAAAGAATGGGCATGCCCAACACAGCCAAAATATCATTCGAACTTTTTCATCTAATTGTGCCAACCCGTGATATATTTAGTATTTGATCATTGTTGTGCTGCGTCGGTAGGGGATGCTACAAGATAAATTTAGTTTTACCAACTGCGTCGATTATTTAAATGTGCCTCCTTATCATTGCGGGTAATTAGACTTCACAACATAATGCGGCTAAAAGGAGTCTATTCTTCACTCTTTCACCCTGAATTAAGATGCTAAGGAATTGCCAGTGTTCAGTTTCGATTAGTTCCTTGATTTACCTAAAGTAAGTTTTTCTGTTTATTGCCTGAAAAATAACTTATCTTTTCTCAGAGGGTCAAAGAATAACAGTATAACCATAACAAAGCTCAAAAATTTGATGAGCATCTTAATTCAGCCTGAAAAATCACTCGTGATTGGTAACAAGAGAGAGCCAAATATCTTAAATCTTTAGAACGAATTCCATGAACCAATGAAAAGGCGAGTTATCATAATACTAGCTTTGCTTCTGTCAAAATTCATTAACATGTCACGGCTCGAAGAAGAACTCAGCCATCTCGCTTAATTTACTATCGGTCTTCAAATGTCGTCCACGGAAACCTTCTGTGTGATTAAAAAGGACTGTGTGCAGTTCGAGCTTGACAGAGTAAATAGGGAGAAGAGAATTAACTTAAATATGCACTCAGTGATATGATGCGACTGCCGGAATAATTATGCATTCAACTTTTGAATAAAATAGCGTTAAAAAAGGCTGCTTTAGAAAAGAGAAATATCAGTGAAGAAGAGAAATATCAGTGAAACTGTAAAACCCAGATAGCAATAGACAGTGAAATGTTGTAATTATGAAAGCAATTACAAATGAAATAGGAGACATTTATAGTGTGCATCAAGGCATTCCTATTCTTTTTAATGTTATTAAAACAAAACGGTAAAAGAAAAGAAAATTGAACGCTTTGATGGAGAACCTAAACTTTGAAAAAGAGTTTTTCTATCTACATAACAGTTCTCTTTAATTTTCAATGCATTGCCAAGGAAGACAGATGAAGAGATTACAATAATTGATCAAATAGAAGAAATTTGTATTGATATTATAATATTTTCTTCCAAATCAATTTAGACTGAAAAGTAAGATATAAGCAAGGAGGAATTACTTTCAGATCTTGATTTAATAGTGAACGGGCTGACTAATTTCAAGACCCAAAGAGAGCGTACAATCTCATATAAAAATTGACTTGAAGACTGTTCTTCAATTTAAAATACATCATCACTTCAAATAAATGTTTATTCAGCTAGGAAGCCTCTAAAAAGGTAATAATTAAACGGAATGCTTAACTAAGGGAACTTTTCACTTGGATTAACATCATCGATGAATTGAAAGAGCTGAATTGAAATGATTGAAAACTTAAAACGTTTAGTTTAGTTTTACTCTCAAAACAGCACTAACATGGTAATTCAACGTTCAACCAAAAAGTCCTTAGATCTCAGCAGGTAGTTGCTTCCTATTCCCAGATGGAAAATGAAATGAAATAACTCTAGTTATAAGTTTTTTCTAGACTACCTCTAGCTTTAAAATGTTCCCGTGTAACAGCAAGTTTCTAGGACTGGTTCTATTTCTGGTTAATACCCATTTATTGTAATACAACTCTTAATAAGTAAGTAGTTTAGTGCCAAATTTTTGAAAACTCATCTTAGCCGAAGATCCGACTTTAAACTTATGGGCATAATGTTTATTCACCATCTTTTATTTGCGATTTTGCGATGTCATTAGTCATTGAAACATCACGAGGAATTTTTTGCGGGAGAGTCCAAACTCCTAACCTTTCAATGTAAGATCTTTCAGTGGAAGTTCATGCTATGCTATGTTGGCAGTGTTATTTTCAAAAAAGAAGATCTGACTTTAAACTTATGAGCATAATATTTATTCACCATCTTTTATTTGCGATTTTGCGATGTCATCATTCATTAAAACATCAGGAGGAGTTTTTGCAGAAGAGTCCAAACTCCTAACCTTTCAATGCAAGATCTTTTAGTGGAATTTCACGCTATGCTATGTTGGCAGTGCTATTTTCACAAGAAGCGCAAAAATTATGCTCGTTTCTCCAAATTATGCCAAAAATTATGCCAGCACAATCTGTCGGGGCCTTTGATTGTTTTAAACGTAAAGGGTGCTACTACCGTATTTTCTGTTGGAGGCTCACAGAGCCTGATGTTGGCACATGTCTCTAAGCGGGCGTAAGATGTGTAACAGATGGACACTCACGATGGAATGTTTGCAAAATGCTTCCAACGAATTTTAAAGTGGTGTATTTCATGAATTTGATCCGTTCCTTGAATGAACCATGAGGAACATAACTCTGTCGCCGTCTTTTTTTTTTTTAATTTTTAATTTTAATCATGGCCATTATTGGTGCATATGCAGCTTCATTTTTCACTGATCATTCTGTACAGTAATCGGACAGTGTAATCGGACAGTTGGCTGTAATCGGACACCTTTAACCGGACAGTTGAAGCAACCAATCATACTAAGTCTACTCTGCCAATCCCCCAATCACAGAAATGATCACAATAACCATGGCAACGACCATTTATCCAAAGAAAAATTATGGCATTTCCAAAATGGCCGAATTTTTAACAAAAGGTATTGTCGCCTTGGAGATATTTGTTCTATGTGTTTTTGTTTTTTCGGAAATTGCTTAGGGTTATGATTAATTTGTATCAGACCTTCTTGCCGTCCAATTCTGTCTGTAATTATACGAGTGATTACTGATTACAGACCGAATTGGACTCCACGCGATCCTATTACCACTATGAATCAAAAGTATAACAAAATTATTGAACGTGACTGGTTATCACCAGCCCGATCGAAGCACTAATAGGTCAGTGTACGCGTCATGCTTATAATTGGACTTCGTAATAGGACAGTTTAAGGGACGGTTACTAAGTCATGCCTGTGTAAATGGACAGAACGCGTAATGGGTGCGCGCTGTTGTTTCGCATTTCGTCGAATTAACTATTTTTGTTTTCTTTTTGGAAAGGTATAACAGAACTTCGTGTCGTCTAATTCCATCTGTAATAATACTAGTGATTGACAAATCAGACTCTCGCTTCGCGGTCGTCCGATTTTGTCAATCCTTGGTATGGTTACAGACGGAATTGGACTCCACTCAGTCCTATTACCATTATTAACAAATACTTTCTTCCAGGGGCATAAGAACGGAACATGTTTCTAATTTTTTCAATATTGCACCTTAATAGATATGTTAAAGAAAACTGATAAGGAATACGGGAGAATGCCAGGCCCCTTTTAGAAACTGATCGTTTGTTATTAACACAGTGCAGTTACGTTTAATTATGAATCATCTTTGATACCCGATTTATTCGATGGAATGGATCTCATGGATTTCCATTTTTTGTTTTTTTTTTAAATTTTCCAAAAAAGGATTTACGAAGCTGTGGTCGTCAACAGTGGTCTCTTTCTGTTCATTATTCGTATGGACACCTCTTTTAGTTGAACGGTCTACACGAGTCGAAATAAAATATGAGGAGATTAAAATAGCATAGGAAAGCTCTTGCAAGCTTCTTGTTTGTAGGTCTTTCGATGACTGGTCCAACAATTGTTTGGAAATTATATATTGGAATGAAATGACTGATAGGGGAATTTAAAATAACAAATGCTTTAGGGGATTAAAATAGGGCACTCATCTTTTAAAACAATACAAAAGAAGGAAATTCACGATATCTGAAGTTGGATGAGTAATAATAATTATCCACCTTAAGAACGGATTTCTGAGCTTGGAAATCTGGTTATTGATTTGTGTCAGTATAACATATCGTAGTTGAGGTGTCTGCACACCGCACATTGACTTCTTCTCCGGTTAGGAGCCGATTTTAGAGGGAGGTACTGAAGAATGAGGGAGTTCGTTCCAGAATGTGTACGACAGTTTTGTTTCTGTGTGTTTGACAAACGTTGTGTGTGTGCGTTCAATTACTATCATTTATCGACGTTTTTATCCTCATTTATTTGCTTTATACGTAATCAAAATTGACGAGAGTTGGAGGCTAAAATTAAGAAGTACCTGTCAATTATTTTATGATCAAAATGGCCAAATTTTTCTCTGTCTTTTGTGTCTGAGATCCATGATTATGAAACTAGAAGCGCATATTTTCAGCACCTGAACACTTGCACCTTCAGGATAAATACAAGGAGATTCTGTCCAACAGTTATAGGATGCTACTATTGGAATGATATTCCTATATCAATGCGGGAGAAGCCCAATAGAAAACTTTCAAAAGTGCAGTTTTTATATATTATTTCACTCAGTATTTATTAATGTCTTCCTTTGACCATGTGATATTAATATATATGTTGTTAAAAGAGTGATTCCTATTCCGTCTCTTAGATATGAATTGGTTTTGTTTTATAGCATGAAAAAATGTTATTTGGCGTAAAGGGCATCTAATAAGCTTGCTTTATTATGCCCATGTCCATTATTTTATTTTATTTTGTTGTAATTATTCAAAGGTTGTGATTGTTGAAATGAAGGAAATAATGATTAAAAAATTAATAATAATACAGATCGTAGCGAGTCAATCAAGTAGCACTCCTTTCGCTGAATAATCAGTGTATGCTACAAAGTACGTTCATAAACTTTTGTGTTCATACCACTTAATTTAAATTTGATATGATAAATAAGATAAAAAATCTATAATAAAGTAGAAAATGATAGAAATTTTACACAGTCTTCGTCAGGTGCAAATCCATACCTCATCCCTCATTTGAGACATTCCCACACCATCGAACACCTTTATTTTATCTTCAACATTGCTGAGCTGTACAAATCCGGTCGAAGGGTCTGCGGTGTTTACCTGATCGACCCAGATGATTTAGGCGCCTTTAATGTGTATTGTGACCAAACTACAGCCGGTGGGGGATAGACAGTGATCCAGGAGAGAATGGATGGCTCTGTTAATTTTAACCGCACCCAGGATGACCACAAACATGGCTTCAGTAACTTGGTCGGTGAATTTTGGCTTGGACCGGACAAGATAAAGTGCCTGACCCGAAACAAGACAAAAAAAAAAAAAAAAAAAAAAAAAAAAAAAAAAAAGCTTCGAGTAGATTTAGGAGAAAAAACTGGCAAAACTGTTACCTTGAGTATGGCTGGTTTGAGACTGGGACCACGGCAGCTAACTACCGGCTATACCTTAGCAATATCATAAGTAAGTAAACCCTTTTTTTGGCATTCATCGCTCGATTTTTATACATTGCTTCTCCCTCACCTAAATCTCGATGTTTTACTCTTCTTGGTCGAATAATGGTATTACTAAGTAGCAGGGTAGTCCTGAGGTAGACCCACACGTTCTGATTGGTTTTTACTTGGTCGGGAGTTTGGTCTGAGTGCCACATAACAAATTTTTTACTTCTTACCAGCCTTATTTTATTTATTTATTCATTTATTTATTTTTTTTTTTTTTTGCGGAAAACAACAAGTTCGAAGCTATAAAGACATTATACGGACCCTAGAATTATGCGGATTTCCTTCGTTCTGTTTTGAAACAGATGCCTCTGTTTCCTCTGATTCCCTCGCTCCTCACAAAGATTATTCAATTTATTTCTCGAAGTCACATTGCCGTTTTCCTTCACATCGAAAATTTTCTTGGACTGGAGTAATATGGTCCAGTTTGTTTGGATGTATGTGATACGCAGAGGATGGTAGAAAACACAGTCAGTTTTTTGTTTAGAGGCTTTGGCTTGCCTGGTGAAACGCGTATATTAAAACTTTTGTTATTTTCAGAATATATATACTTTTAAAGCTTTATATAATTTTCTTGCGTTCTTGGGGACAGTTTTTCCAGAAGGTACACTATTCTGTAACAGTAAACTTAACGGAAAAGAAGTTAAAACAAAAAGCGAACTAACATACAAATGAAACAGGTAAAAGAACTTTTTATGCGCTTCAAACATTTTAAAGGTAGCAACGGAATTTCTCTTATATTGTAATCAATTTTCATCAAGCCCACTATGAATGAAGGTCAGGTTTCAGCCGGTCTTATTAGCGTTCATTGTGTCCTAAATAACTTTTAGTGTGTCTGATTGTGGTGTGTGGTCAAATGTGTTGAGATTTCATTAAAGTTATTTCACCATTTATCCTGAAGTTTTCAGGAGAATCTTACTATTTGTCGGACCTGAAATAAATGTTTGTGGCAGGGACAGTAAAATACGAGAAGAGTTGGCCGTTTTCTCTCCACCCGTAAAACTGATATAAACCACTTGTGTTTGTAGAGTAAATTGCTAAATTAAGATTAAGTGTCATGAATATGTTGAAACAAGGGAAAATAGTGTTGATCTGAACTGGTAAACCTAGCAAAGTCATCGAATATCACATTTGTTGCCTCGGAGCACGTTCCGGATTTCCCTGAATATCAAAATGTATGAAATAATGACTTCTGATTGATGCATTCCTTCTGATACAATGCTGCGGCAAACTAGAAATTTGAAGAAGATAACATATCTACTATTGGCCATATAAGGTCTCGTCGAATTGTTTCGGTCTCTATCCAAAAACATTTTAAGAAGTTTGTATACAAATGCAATTTATGTAGGAAACTGACCTATGAGGTACGGCACCCTTTAGAGCGGAACTCCGTCGCAAATCTACTCATTACAAATCAATAAGCTTTCGGAACTCTGCATACGAAGACTTCATCGTTGACCCAAGAAATATTAGGTATGTTATTCACATAATTTTAATTCTGCCCTTATCTTATCAAGAAATTTGAATGCAAATGACACAATTATTAGATAAGTGATGTTCCTGAAATATTCTGGAAATTGTTGTGCTGCGTTTTTACTTAAATAAATGCTAAAGCACAGAGAATGAAAACAGTGTCAATCAAAATCTGACCGAATGAAGGTATCACATTACAGAGTAATTTCAATAAATTGTGGATGACTTTTGACAAAATTGGGTCAAGCGGAAGTGGACTTCGATACTATAACGTATTTGTCAGATCAAGCGAAAGATCCTCACTGCAAATATCAAATTGAAAACCATTGTAGGCTCAGTATTCCTCGAGCATAGGAGGTCTTCGACAAGTGGATTCCCATGGTAACTCAATTAATTAGAGTTTTAAGTAGAGGTAGAAATATTGTAAAGCAGTCTTTATTTCTTCACAAATTATAAAGTCACATTTTAAAGGTACCTTTTCTGATCTTATCTTTGATAGTACTAAGATAGCAAAGCTTAAAAAATCCATAGACAATATAAAAACTATATTATTAATAACACAACGTATATAAACTCTATCTTATGGCATATAGTGTTCCACTGTATATAGAATTCTTCTAAATTAATTTTCGTGTTATGAGAATATGTTTTTCCCAAAACTATGTTTGGTGACATTTTAATCGTATTATTCTAAACAAATCCCATAAAGTCTGCAAATAATAAAGTATTTTTGAAACCAACTGATTACGGTATATCTTCTTTGCAACAAAAGTGTAGTCAAGTCTATGATGCTGTTATTAATCTAATTTGCACTCTAAAAAATCTAAAAGTCTTGAAGTAAAGAGATTGAAAAAAGTAATCGGTGTTTTATTGTAAAACAAACTGCTTCTTGATTTTTGCAAACAGCATCGATTAAGTAGATGCACATTTCATGTAAGTAGAATTCAAGCCACGTGCGTAAATTCCACTGGTCTTATTTTCATTTCAGTTGATGTTGGAGCGCTTCTCTTGGGACTGCGAGAATCTAAGTATCCCCAGAGAATAGCGGCCGAGGTTTCTTTTCCACAACGTGGATAAATACCATTGAGATTTGACAAAACAGCACATTTAGTAATACCGCTGTCATACCACCAGCCTCCTCCTATTTTTTGAGTACAACCAGCAGGAACCTTATCCCAGGTACCAAAACCGGAACCTTTATGAGGACCGAGGGAATCACGGGAAACAGTGGCATCTGTTTCAAAACAGAACAAAAGAAATCTGCATAATTCAAGGGTTCGTGTAGTGTCTTTGTAATTTCAAACTTGTTGTTTTCCGTAAAAAAAGAAAAAAATAAATAAATAAATAAAATAAGGTTAGTAAGAAGTTTCTTATGTCGCACTCGGACCAAACTCCCGACCGAGTAAGAACCAATCCGGACATGCGGGTCTACTTCGTCATTCGACCACGTGGAGTTTTAGATCGAGATTTTGATGAGAGAGGAGTAACGTATTGAGATCGAGGGATTAATGCTAAAAAACGGTCTACTTACCGATGACTTTGCCAAGGTTTAGCCAGTACTTAGCTGTCTCGGTCCCAATTCCAAACCAGCCATACTCAGAGTGCACAGTTTTGCCAGTTTTTACTCCTAGATCTACTCGAAGCTTGTTCTTTGTCTTGTTTCGTGTCAGGCGATTTATCTTGTCTAGCCCGAGCCAAAATTCACCGACCAAGTTACCGAAGCCATGCTTGTAGTCATCCCAGGTGCGATTAAAATCGACAGAGCCATCCATTCTCTTCTGGATCACCGTCCATCCCCCACCGGTTGTAGTTTGGTCACAGTATACATTAAAGGCGCCTGAACCATCCGGGTCGATTGTGTAAACACCGCTGACACTTTGACCACATTTGTACAGCTCAGCGCAGTTCTTAGCTATTGAAGATAAAATAAAGGTGTTCGATGGTGTGGAAATGTCTGAACCGAGGGTGGGTATAGATTTGCACCTGACGAAAAATTGTGTAAAAATTTCTATCTTTGAAAGAAAACGAGGGAACCTACATTTTTCGAAGATCTTTTATATAATTTGTCGTGTCAAAGTAAATGGTACGAACACAAAAGTCAAACCGAACAATATACTGTTTTTTATTCTAATAGACTGTTTGTTGCTCCTTTCAGAGAATGTTACTGAAAACATTTCAAAGTGTTATCCTTTTTTTTTTTCCTTTCCATGTTCAACTACACTGCTGGTTAAAAGAGTATTGCAAAGGATAAGAGTTCCGAAGGAAAAACTTTATATTTTAGAATTGCAAAATTCGTCCTTTGAAACGTAATTTAATAAGTAACAATTGAGAGAAGATGGAATGATAAATACGAGTAAGCGAAATATATCTTACTTACGTCTCAACGATGTTCTGTTCTCTGCGAGAATGTTAATCTCAAATCGAACTTGGGTGAGTTCCTTCATTATTTCTTCCAGGCAAACTGCAGTGTTCTTTTGGCAATCTATTGGCAATGCACGCATTGATGGTAGAATTTGAAAAGTCACAAAAAGTGCAAGAGACAGTAGAGCAGAACCTGAAGAGAAGAAGTCATCGAGCGTTATGAGGTCACTTCATCTACGATATGTTATACAGTCACATTTCCGAATGAATTTCTGACAACAAGCAGAAAGAAATTATGGAGTGCTTTTGATTGGGAAATCTGGATTTAGTTTTTGATATCCGTATTTCGGGTTTTGCGACAAAACATGAAATCAAAAATCAGATTTCAAACCTTAAAACTGTTAAAGAGATTATTATTATAAGGTATCAAACTTATGATATCACGAAATCCTTTTTTTGCTTTCTTTTAAAAGATGAGTGCTATCTTTTAATCCTATAAAGCCTCTGCTATTTTTAAATTCTCCTATCAATCATTTCATTCCAACGTATGATTTTCCAAACAATAGTTGGACAAGAAATCGAAACATCTACAAACAAGAAGCTTGCAAGAGCTCCTCTGTGCTATTTTAACCTGCTCGCAGTTTTTTAAAAAGAACAATAGTTGTTAATTTTGGCATTCCCAAGGTAGAAAAGAACTCAAAACTGAATCTGCTTAATCCAAGAGATTCAACTCAACCAACTATCAAACAAGGCCATCGAGTTTTTTGAGTGAAATTGTTCAGGGCTCATTGCAAAAGAAAGTTGTAGGCTGCCACGAGCGTGAATGATCGATTGTTTCAGATAACTGACTTTACTTCGTTTATCATACCACGACTGAAAGATTTCAAAGCGTTTGGAGTTCGACTACTGTTCTCTGTGATCGAGTACATTGACTGGGTTTTCGAAGAGTTGTTAGCGTTTGCTATAACAGAAGTCGTATACAAACCCCATAGGTTAAAAGAAGGTGCAAATTTCAGCCCTTCCTATTCAAAAGCTTCAAAACGAAAAAGCCCATATTTGAAAAAAAGGAAGCATAGGATATAATCATGTAAGTTTCTCAAAACTGTGACTTGCATATCGAACAATGTTACACACCTATTCCTTGTCGATTTTCCCTCATTTTGATTCGTCGGGTGTTGTTTGCAGTGTTATTCATAAAGGCTGCAAAAAGATAAAACTAATTTTATGGTGAAGATAGGAAAGAACATTTAGGAACTATGCGGAAAAAGGAGAATGCGAAAGCTTTTCCCAAAACTAATAGGACCCTACATACTGCTGAGTTCACTTAATTATTTACCCTGACCGCCCGCCTCCTTCGTGCTTCCTTCAAGAACTAATAAAAGTCCGTGTGTAAATATACCAACATAAACAAAAAGTAGAAAAATCCTATTGTCTCAGGCCGTTCCAGGGGCTATAAATTCAGTTACCCCTTAAAATTTTATGGTGAAGATAAGAAAGAACATTAAGAAACTCTTCAGAAAAAGTACAATAGGAACGTTTTTCCCAAAACTAATAGAACCCTAGATACCACTGGGTTCACTTACTTCACTTACTTACTTACCCTAGCCGCCCGCCTCCTTCGTGCTCCCTTCAAGAACTAATAAAAGTCCGTGCGAATTTGTCTGCTAAATACACTCACATAAAACAAAAAGTAAACAAATCCTTTTGTCTCAGGCCGCTCCAGGGGTTATAAATTGGCGAATGGATATATCGGATATTTCGTAAGAAGAATTGCTTTTCTAATTCGCATAAGGTTAAAAAAGCTAAGAGACGTCGTGGGTTTGCGCACTGAGTTCTTCCAGTTTGACACTTGTGGGTGTCAAATCACTCGAGTTCCCTATCAGAAAGAAGCGCAAATTTATAACCATCTTTTTCTTGTAATTTTTTCGCAGATATTATGTTGCTTTTGGTTCTTAAGCATTTTATTTCCTTCGTTACTTACTTCGTTACTTTAGAAATTGTAATCGTATACTCTGAAGTAAAGTTCGCGTGTTGGCTATAATTCAAAAGCAAGTCGTGATGAAATCCGGGTTTGTTCTTTATGGTGTGACATATTGCTAAATAGTTCCATTCAATAAAAATGTCCGGATTAAAAGAGTTATCAGAAAAATTTCCTTTGTTTTAAGTCCTACGTGGGACTTTAGACTTTAATTTTGCGGAAAATGCTTCCCGTGCTAATGCTCGAAACGTCAGCTTTTTTACCCTTTCACAGCATTAAATCGCAAATTTACTTATCTTTAACTTTTGCGTAAAGAAGCTTAAATATAAAGCCTCTTCTTTACGAACAAGTTCCGCGTTCCCTAAAGATGCGTAATTGCAGAGAAATAGTAAAGACTGCGTAAAGGATATTAAATGTTCGTTAAAGGAATCTTTGTGTTCCTTAACGACCCTTAACTTTTCCTTCGCACAACCAGTCTTTACGTGCTTTTAATTCTCTTTCCGCATCTCTATTCTGTCTTTTACACTGGTTCTAAACTTTCTGTTCGCATAAATATGTTTAAAATACCTTATTTTTTAAACGCGCCTTGAAACTCTTGATCAGGGAGTTGTCGTAATGAGGCAATCATGTTTTTTTTTTCCATAAAATGGACCCTGCAATGACGTGTGCAAGCGTGATGCTCTAATGTTGTATTAATAAGCTTGTCGAACTTTAAAACTCGATTGTTTTTAGTCATAGTTTGATGCTACACTGGTTTGCAGATTTAATGAATGTAACCGAAGAAGTTACAATTCATAGACCCAACGTTTCGACACTCCTGTCTAGAGCTTAAGCCACTTCACCGGTTAAACCCTTTTTTTCTGGAAACGATATGTCGATGATGTTATTTAAAATAAAGGAAATTTATCACATAACTCTTTTTTTCTTCTGGAAAACATTTGAAAGACCGCGCGTCATTACGCACAAACCTTTATCAGTTCTGGCAGGGAGCACACAGGAGACGGAAAAGCAATCAAAGTGGGGAGGCGACTGGTTGTTAGGAAATAGTTGTTCCTCTGAAGCCTTTCTAACTAACGTTTCGGGCAACACCCGAAGATTTACAATGAGTGTCAATCGCTGAGGAAGAGGTATGTAACATCTGGTGCCTATAAACTTAGGTAAAAAAGGGAGCTTAGAGCCAATGCTTACTTCTTCAAATGTAAAAATTTTCGTAGTAGTCTTGCTCAGAGTTCGTGCAAACTCGCATGGAATCTGTCACGTTTAATGTTTAAGGCGTCGCAGGTAGTCTCTGCGAATTTTTCATCAGACTGATACTGTCTGAATGAAAAGGGAAGTAAACCTAGTGTGTCATTCTATTCGAAGTCTGTCTCATCAGCGTGAAAAGAGCAGTATAATGAATTTAAGCCAGTTTCGCTACATACAGAGACGGCTATGGTCGAAGTTTGCCAAACGTTCGCTGCACATCAGTTAAGCAAGTTCGCTACTACACAAAATAAAACAAATTATACCAAAGACTATATTTATTTTGATACTATCGAACAAACGAGGATAGCCAGAGCGAGAAAAAGACAGCTTGTGAAAACGGTACTCAGGGAGGGTGTGAAGCTTACTTTTTTTAACGCTTTGCGATGTGTTATTGCATCCTCATGGAAACCAACCTGTATTTGCATATAATGCACCAGTGGGACACTACCGCTGACAGTCAGTTTTAGCGTAATCATGAGGAAGGTTACTTTACATACGAAAAAAAGAATTGCTTGTCTCCATAAGGAAGGATTTTATCCCGTAGAAATATTGAAAGCCTTGAGACACGAAAATCTACAAAGAAGCTCAGCAAGTGTCACCAGGGTCATCAACAAAATACAGAAAACTGGATCCACTGAAAACCGCCCTCGATCAGGAAGGCCGACAAAGCTTCCAGCAGATGCGAAAGCTTTTATTAAAAAGCAAATACGTATAAACGACGAGGCAACAAGCATTCAGATTAAAAAACAACCGGCCAAGCGTGGAATCGTTGTTAACTCCGAAGATCGCGAGCCAAACAGGAATAGACGCTGTAGCGCAGCCATTATTGTCAACTGATAAGATTAGCTAATGAGATGAAAAGACTAGAGTACGCACAACAAATCCCGGATTCCGGTGATACATTCCATAATGTCATATTCTCTGATGAATGCTCAGTCTCGTTGGAATAATACAGACGTACATGCTACCGAAAGGTCGACGAGCCATTAAAAAGAAAACCGAACCCTAAACATTCACTTAAAGTACACGTATGGGCAGGAATCAGCCGAAAGGGAGCTACTAAAGTGTGCATATTCGATGATATAATAGATGCAGAACTGTACTGCCGTATTCTGGAGACAACCCTTCTACCATTTATCAATCAGACGCTACCAGACCACAAATTTATGTGGGATAATGGTCCCAAACATACGTCAAGACGAGCGAGGGCCTTATTCGAGGAGAATGATATAAACTGGTAGCGTACTCCCTCAAAGAGTCCGGATTTAAATCCCATCGAGAACTTATGGCACAAACTGAAATTTTACTTAGAATCGAAAATGAAGCCGCAAAACAAACAGGAACTGGTTGACGGAATAAAGGCGTTTTGGGCTGAGAGGGCGACAGAAGAGAAATGCGCTAAGTACATCGACCATGTCCTCAAGAAAGTCGTCCCAGCGGTAGTGGAGGCAAAAGGAGCAGCAACGCAATTTTAAAGATCGATTTCACAACTCAAAACAAAACGGCTCCTTTAGGAGTCGCAAATTTCACAAAAGTCATTGACCAATAAAAAATTAAGAGTGGTTATTAAAACGATGAAAACTGTAACTACATGCCTTTTTTACACTAAAAAAAAACAATAATCTTGACATCCTATTAATGAAACAGTCTTTGCACGAAATACACCGTGAAAGTTGCCTTTTATGTACCCTATCATTCGACGCTTACAAACAGACAAACAAGAATATTGGCACTTTTATGACCCGCTCTCTTAAACAATAATCAATAGACTACTTATGCATAGCCTTCATACCATCAATACGTTTACTTTTTTTGCGCGCATGAGACCAAAACTGAGACAAAAACTTGAACCTCGCTCTCCTACCAAAAACAACATGGTTTATTAAGGGCGAACAGAATCGGGCATTGATATTCCTTGTTTCCTTGCTTATTCTTTGAACGTGCCACAAAAACTAAAGCGTGTGTGCATATTTCATTAAACTCAAAAACGAGAATTTTAGCACTTTCAAACTACCCGCCTACTCACATAACAATCTAAGGACTGAAATTAGCCCGCGGTTCCATTAACCCTATTAAAGTCGCTTTATCACGCCGTTTATTTTCGCGAGTAGTTAATTTGAATATGAAAAGCTCTCATGAAGCCTACGCCTCTATTGTTTTGGAGAACAAAACACCAAGTTGGAATCAGTCATCTGATAAAAATTTCGATCCATCCACGGCTTCGATTGCTATTAGAGGGGAAAGCGTAATTCATTTAACATAAACAGTTTTCATCATCGCACATAGGGCCAAAATTGAAAACATCATTGAAGAAAAACTCGTTTAAGTAAAGTGGAGCCGAAGTCAGTATTCTGAATTGTCTCGATCGGACATAGCTATAAAAGTTATGCTAATGAAAGTTTGTTATTTTACTTCGATGAAATGTATAATGTTCTCCAACCAGAATGTTTATACGTTGTTTTGTTTTGTTATGCTTTTATGATTTGTATGTTGTACCAGTGATTCGGCCGAATTCTAAATCTTCTTATTTTTTTTTTATTACACATTGATCAAATCCATCTTAACTTTATCTTTCTTTATCTTACTCTATTCTCTCCCTGTCGCCCACACCCAGGTTAATCTCGATATTGATTACTCGTCGAGGACTCGTAATACTCATTACAAACTAGAAGATTAGCTAGAGTTATTTCACAGTCCACTTTCTGAATAGATCCTTCAGTTCAGCGTCAGCCGTGACTGACCCATAATAATGCTCAAAGCTTGCTTCCCGTTTTCGTAATGGATCGGAAATTCGATATCTTTGTACCTAAGGATGTTCAACCCCTGAGGACACTGTACGGAAAG
>NW_026709769.1:50000-91895 GCF_030620025.1 Pocillopora verrucosa
CTTTTCTATCTCAAGCAACTTCGAGAGCAAACTGTCCACGGAGGAGCGTGGACTGAACTAAGTACGGGCAGAATTAATAGCAAAACGCAGTCTGGCGGGTATACGCTAGAACAAACCATTGTTTGCAGGTTACGAGGAGTTGGGGAAAGGGATTGAATTTAAAATCAGTTTTCCTTAGGATTCAAGTTGTCACTGATTTGTATTTTCAATTTACTAAGTTTGAAGTGGATAAACATCAGCTTAAGCAGCCTCTCTAAAGAAACAAATTTTAAATCGTTTTTAGCAAAACAGCTCTTAAGCTTTGGTGTGAATGGGGCAGTAGAAGTTGATAGGGAAGTGACACATAAAAAGCGAACAATGAATGTTTAAAAAGACGGTTTACTTACCTGTCATATTGCCAATGTACAGGCGGTAGTCAGCCGTCGCGTCCCCAATCCCAAACCATTCATACTCAGCGTGAACAGTTTGGCAGGTAGTTACCCCCAGATCTACTAGAAGCATGTTCTTTGTCTTGTTTTGTGTTAGACGGTTTATCTTGTCCAGTCCGAGCCAAAATTCACCGACCAAGTTACCGAAGCCATGTTTGTAGTCATTCCAGGTGCGATTAAAATCAACGGAGCCATTTATTCTCTTCTGGAAGACTGTCCATCCCCCACCGGAAGTAGTTTGGTCACAATAGACATTAAGGCACCTGAGCCATCTGGATCGATTGTGTAAACAACGCTGATCCTTTGACCGGAATGGTAGAGCTCAACACAGTCTTAAGCTGTTGATAAAATACAAGGGAATAACAGTCGATATTCTCTTGAAAAATAACGATTAAAAATTGAAATGAATACGTGTTACTAAAGGTAGTAACACGCATGAACGAAGAGGAATTGTGCTTACGTCTCGCCGATGTTTTGTTCTCCGTGAGAATTTTAACCTCAAATCGAACTTGGGTGACTTCCTTCATTATTTCTTCTAAACAGACGGCAGTGTTCTCTTGGCAATCTATTGGGAATGCCCGCGTTGATGGTAGGATTTGAAAATTCACAGATAGTGCCAGAAAAAGCAGAGCAGAACCTGAAGGAAAGAAACCTCGTTCTATGGTGTAAATTCACTGCTTAGGGCTGATCCAGGTTTAATAAGGGGGTCGGATTAACATATGCTGAAGAACTAAAGGTCTTGGAGGGGTGAATAGATAGCATACACACAAAAATATTAAATTTTAGGTCACCCGAAAGGTTATTTTTAGCGTTTTAAGGGATAATTGTCAAAAACTGCACTTTCTTGAAAGTTTTTCATGGATGATGGTAGATGAAGGCAAAGATGATAGAAAAAGTGAGATGAAGGTGGTTAAAGGTGAATGACGGTAGATGAGGTTGGAATAAGGCAAGTGAACGTAATCTTTGGTAGGTAAGAGTAGATGACGGTAGATAAAAGCAAATAAATGCAAAATATTGTTTGTACCTTCAGGGAAATGAAATTAGATGAAGGTTCTTGAAGGTAGAATAGGGCCGATGAAGGTAAATAGAGGTAGATGATGGTATATTTAGGAGATGAAAGTAAATAAAAGAAGTTGAAGGTTAATTAATTCGAAGTTAAATGAAGGTAGAAGATGGTGAATAAAGGTAGATGTAGGTAAATGGCGGTAAAAGAAGGAAAATGTAAACGAAGATAAGTGAAGGTAGATAAAGGTAAATAAAGATAGATGAAGGTGAATGAAGGTATAAGATGGTAGATAAGGTAGATGACAGAAGACGAAGGTAGAAGCTAAATTATGGTAGATGAAAGTGGATGAGGTAGATGAAGGTAAAAGATACTAGCTAAAGGAGGATGAAGATAAATGACAGTAGCTGAAGAACAATGAAGGAAATAAAAGGAGAAGGAAGATAGATCAGGGTACATAAAGATAGACAAAGGCAAATGAAGGTCTCTGAAGGTAAAGAATGATAGATGAAAGTAGACGACAGTAAATGAAGGTAGATGAAAGCAGAGGAAGGCAGATGAAGATAAATAATAGTAATGGAGGGTGATCAAGGCAAATGATAGCAGATGAAGAAATCTGAACGCAGTTGAAGGCAGATGAAGGCAAATGATTATAATTTTAGGTTGATGAAGGTAGATGAGGCTAAAGGAAGATAGATGAAGGACAAGGAAGAGCAATGAAGGATAGAAAGGTAAACGAAATAATAACATAGTGAAATATGGTAGATATAGTTAGCTGAGGAAAATTAAGGTAGATGAAAGCAAATAAAGGCAAAGGAAGTCGATAAAGGACAATTAGGCATGTTATGATAAAATATTTGAGACAAAGATATATTATGGCCAAGATGAAGATGATAAAGTAAAACGATGAGATGAAGGTAAATAATTGTAGCGAAAGGTAAATGGAGGTATATAAAGGACGATGAATGTCAGTGATGGTAGAAAAAAGGACAATGAAGGGCAATGATGGTAGTTTAAGAAAGCTGAAGGTAGACAAAGGAAGATGAATAGAAATGGAAGTAAATATAGGTCGATGAAAGTGGATGAAGAAAAAAAGATGAGGTAGATGGTGGTGAGTGAATATTGCTGAATAGATAATTGAAACAGATGAAGGTATTTTAAGGTAAATGCTGGGCGATGAAAGTAAACGAAGGCACAAAGGTAGATTTCGATGAAGGCAGGTGTCGATGAAGGTAAATAAAGGTAGAATATGTCAGGTGAAGGAAGATGAAAGTGGATGAAGGTCAATGAACGGAAATGGAAGTAGATAAAGGTAGATGAAAGCAGAGGAAGGTAGATGAGAGGAATGTGGATAAAGAAATATGACCGTAGATGAGGGTAAATAAAGGAAAATAATTGTGGTTGAAGGTAAATGCAGGTAGCTGAAGGATTTTTTTTTTGTAGCGAAGATGCGTTGTTAGAACTAAATTATAATGCTTCTTATTAGAAAATTGCAAATGAAATACCCCATTTGGGAGAGAAAACAGACGTAGCAACGTTGCGGCTTTTACTAAAGGATCAAGGCTATCACGTAAAGTGTAGATGTGTCGTCTGGTAACTTTCAGCATCAAATAAACGAATTTCGGAGGATATTTTTTCGAAATTAATGTACTTTGTCACATTGTACGTTTTGTTTACTCTCTTCAGGTCTTCAGGTCACGTGAACGAAGAAATCTGAATGAAACAGTTCGCTTAAGTATCATACTTGAAGTAGGCAAGCAGAACACACTAGGTTAAGGTGTCTCTTGAAGTCAAAGCCTTGGTGCTTCACTTACTGCATCGCCGCCGAGAAAAAGGTCAATTTTTTTCACCATCAAGACCAGTAACAAAGAAGGAACTACCATTTAGTGCGGATAATACATTCTCGCATACCTTTTTAGGAATTTTAAAGCCCAGCCAACTTGAGAAACAGCATATGTAACATTACCCTTTTGTGTTCGCTTATACCGCAAACATAAATTGGTTAGTTATTATAGAGGCTTCAACATTAATTCGATGACACCTTTTCTCACAAGCTCATGCGCCAAATCAATCAGAGGCTTGGGTAATTTGAAAGTGCAAATAGGACATTACAGACCACGCTTTAGTGGAATACTTAGACCTTTGACACTGAGAAACTACGCTATCTCTATTTTGCTGTACTACTGGAACAAGCAAGCATCAGGAGACCAAAGCAAGACCAATCAATATTTTCTTTACAATTGATGATTAATTTAGCTGGTGTAGATGTCACCAATCTTGATTTAGAATTCGCACTCGGAAATATTTTAAAGCTATTTTATCAGTAGTTCAAACCAACAACAATCTTCAAAACTCACTACAGCTGTTTGCCTCTTCAGACTAAGGAGCTCTAACATTAAATGACGTACTTGTTTCACTAAAAAATCCTATATTTGAAAAAAAAAAGAAAAATTGGCACAGTGTTTGCGGTATCAGATACCTATTCCTCGTTAGGGAAATCTCATCGTAAGGATTTAGGTGCAACTCTTTAGAGGTATGCAGCACGCATATACGACCGAAAAGAAAATGAAAAACTCTACAGAAAATGTGGCGGCAAGCTTTATAACCTGTTGCGACTCTACCTACTGCTGAGTTCGTATTACCGGACAGGAAGCCTGCACCTATTTTTTCCTGCCACTAATCTCTTTCCTCTGCATGATGCTTCGCTTATTGTCAGAGACATCACTACTTGTATCAATTTTATCGAGAATGACCGTCCCGAATTTTCCTGAAATTGCTTATTGTGAAATTCTTAGGAGATTAAGAAATTGCGCGTGACAGTTTTGATGTTATCTCCGATCTTAGCAACTCTCAACAAAACATTTCAGGAAACAAATATTAAGGCAATAGGAAAAATTTGCAAATTTTGATTTTGTGGTTGGCCATCATAATCCCTCCGAGCCCGAGGATAAAGGAAAAAGAAAGAAGAACTTCATCGCTTTGCTTGACCCGATGATCGTGAGCTGGATGACATCGTCGAGGGAACTGAGGTAAACTGCGTCTCGGGTTTGCCTAACTTATCAAATTCTTCCAACTCCTCTAGAGTTAAGATGAGGCCATGTAAACACTGATAAAGTTCTTCATTGTGTACTTGTGTAGAGAAAGGCCTTATATGTTTCACGATCTCAGAAGCTGTTCTTTGTAAAATTATCCACCGGCAATCGTATCGAAAAGAATATCCTTCCATTCAAGCTACGAGATGGAAAGTGTTCTGCTATGTGCGAATAACGCATGCATCTTCCGCCGTCTAACTAAAACTTGATATATTTGCGCGCGCACCCCTCTCCAATTGATACCATAACGAACTACTAGGTCATTATCCGGTGACGTGAAAACACAACCACTGCGGGTGATTGTTTAACCGATTAAATTAGATTGCTGATTACGAAAAGCAACACATGATTTAAAATAAGCTACTTGTAATGACCTTGGCGCCATAAAACGGATAAGGTTTCCACGTTTGACTCTAGCGAAAAGTCTTCCGTTAAATTGCTCATTAAGGAACCTTACTCCTTGCCTTTTGATTTTTATCTATGATGTACGCCATGGCATAATCGTGTAATGGTGCATGGGAGTATAAAATGAATTTAATTGCAATGATAGTCAGAACACAGTGACATCATCAGACAATCATCAATTAATGCGATCGACTGGTAGATATACCGATCATTTTTTTAGGTCGGATATTTCCATTTCCGACATAAAATATAGCAAGTTCTCGTCGTATATAACATTATTACAGAGCTAGTGAACTCGTATCATCAAATTTAAATGCGCGAGCATGCGTTATGATCCTATTTTGCACGTTTCTAGCGTCAGCCACACACGCATCGAGATTGAAAATCTCCCCTCGTGACTCATTGAAAAGTTTCCGCCCAGCTTGGCTGCGAATTTTTTTATTTCCGAGATGCATTTTCCCTTTCCATACTGATTAAGAAATACCTTTATGAACTCTAAATGGTAAAAAAATTTGTGGAAGCAAGTGTACAATTTAAGGAAGTGCATCATCATACAATCCGCCATGAATTACAACTTAAGAAGCCGATATGTATTTCTCTTCAAAAGCATGGCCGAACGATTTTTTGGGGAAATCTCCGATGCGATATAATCGAAGTTTACAGCTGAACTCAACAGGCTAAGTGTACAATACAATGTGGTTGTTTGAAATAGCCTTAATTGTACTCAAGCCCACGGAAATTCAACAGCAGTCCTTTCAGAGTTAAATAATGTAAAAATTTAAAAGCAATTTGATTTATTTTCACAAATCGCTAACCTTTTTGTCGTTTTCAACAGGAAAGCTTTTGCACTGAATTCCAAGTCGTGGCATCTTCATCCTTACTTACTGAATCGGCTTTCATGGGATGTGAGAGCGAAACGTGATGTTTGGTTAAGTTGTTACTAGCAGCTGACTTTTACTTTCAAAACTTCAGTTGATAATGACTACCCAAAAAGCCAAAAATGGGAAACCGAAATGATACCACTGCTAGCCTGTTATAAGCCATTTCACCGGTTTCAGTCTCTGCGGGTCAAAAGACGAAGTTGACCTAATATATATCTTCCCCGCCGAGAGACTTACATTCACCGAACATGTGTCTATATCATAGCACAAAAGTTGATATCATCGTCATCAAACATTCGAAATAATATTTCTTATGGCCAGACTAGCTTTCTCCTGGTTTTGATCGGATTCAAATTTGAAACTGAATTTACATTATTGTGTAGATGTGGATAAAATAGCGCAATTTCTCTTGTTTCGAAAACATGATAGTTTCACGGCGTGTGGTGACTAAACTACAGTATCTTTATCGCTTTATCGTCTATATCGTCGTGAGTGGTATTCCATAAAACTGATAGACAAAGGCCTTTGTTTGTCAGCGTGTTACGCGATGCACAAGATTTTCACTCTTAGAAGGGGTAACTGGGCTAATTGTTTCTACTTTACTCAATTCCGCGTAGAGACTAACTTAGAAAATTAGATCAACGGTAATACTAATTTGCATTGCCAATGGTAACCAAAGACCTACCATTTAAGGCGCTTAACGCTCGCGATTTCAGCAAAATGTTGGAAGATAATTCCCACATCTAACCTCAACAAACCACTCCCAAACAAAAATACATGCCTTACGAAGGCAGTATTCTTATGAGTAAAAATGGATTGAAAACTACTGAAACAACCTCTTTTTTATCTTAGACAAGAACTGATCATATTTGCTTATCTATTTTGCCATTAACTCGACTTTGACTTGCCATTAAGTCAGAAGCGAATTTAGAACAGACATCTTTCCAATTAACGGATTACACTAGCCGAACGAGTTTGGAAATCAAATTGTACAGTTATAGGTTACCAAGAACGTGAAAGTTCGACTGTACTAGATAAACTGACTTTTCTTTTTTCTAGACCAGCATCGAAAAACACTTAGTAATGTTTGAAGGCGACTTCTTTTGTTCATTTGTTTATATTTTAGTGCTATATTCGGATAGGTAAGAATTGGATCTAAGCACCATTTAATAAGTTTCTAGCTTGATGTTTCTTACCTATTCCTTATTGAATGCCTCTCATGATAATTCTCTGGTGATGTATGCACCACGATGCCAAAAGGTAATATTTGAAGAGAAATTGACAAAGTCTACCGAAGATGTGATGGCAAGGTTTGATGAAGACTAACTGAGGTCTCTTTCTACCTTTGAGTTTTTAATTACCTAAGTACATGTGCTTATGTTTTATGCTCAAAAATCGTGGTCGAGTCAAGTACTTCTGTAATCGCTAGAGACAGCTCTGATGGGATTAATTCTATCGAGAATTTTCGCCGAGAGCATCCGATGTAGACGCCTACTAGTTAAGGTAGCCTTTGAAAAGTCCTGCCCAGAATGAGCTCAAGCGCGCAAGTCGTGGGGAAAAAAAAAAAAATTAACCGACAAAGTTTTACCGGCCTATCTAAGGTGTTTCATTATGATGTTTTAACTATTTTAAGCTGTCATCATTGTCTTGTCTTGTGGCCAATGCGGTTATAGTATCTATGTAAAATTACTTTGGAATTGGTATAAAACATAGATAACAATCAGTTGCTTCAAACAATGGCGCTCAAAGATTTCTGTGGGGTCAACTAAAATGGACTCTAACCTTTCTGATTGAAGTAAGTGTAGCAAGGAATAGTTCAAGAAATATAAAGATGAGAAAATAAATGTTCATAAGAAGAAGAGTCCTGGTGAGTAGTATTTTATAAAACTGATAGACAAAGGTCCTAGTTTGCCAGCGTGTCACGCGATGCATGAGACTTTCACCCTGAGAAGAGGTAACCTGGACTAATGTTTTTACTATGGTCAGTTCCACTTAGAGTCTCGTTTTTTCGAAAAATAGATCAGCGATAATACTAATTTGCATTGCCAATGGATAACCAAAGATCTTCCATTCAAGGCACTCGCTTTTTCAGAGAAATGGTGGAAGATAATCCTCATATCTAACCTCAACAGACCACTCCCAAACAAAAATACATGCTTTATGAGGGCAATATTCGTATGAGAAGAAATGGATTGAAAAGAACTGAAACATTAAATTTCAAAATCCTAGGCCAGAATTCATTATATTCGTTTATCTCTTTTCTAGAAGAGTATCGAAAAAAATTCCGATACGTTTGAAAGCGACTTCTTTTCCATGTAACGCGATTGATAATATGAACTAGGCTTTTCGAGAGTTCTTGTTCTATTGCAAGATTAGTGTTGTATACAAACCCCTTGGGCTAGTTGCTGGAAGAACAATGAAAAAGTGCTGATGTAATTTATTCTATGCCACCAAAATCAGATAGTTTAAGTGAGTCATAAATCAGTGTCCGCCAGTAAGGGAGAACTCCCTGAGTAGGCTGTTGCATCAGAAACAGTCCGCTCGCTCAATTGCGACTGTATTCCATACCGACACTGAATACAAAGATATTTGACTCTGGTCCCAATAAGACCAAATCCACTTAAGGGTGGTTTCTCCTTTTTGCACGTAGGATAAGTTGACAAAAATTGAATAGTTTTAGAATTTCTTTACTTTCAACCTTGTTTTGGTACGTACGACAATCTTTTGCCAGTCGCCAGCCCTAACTCTGAGTCAAATGACTGGCGTTGACAGCTTGTTGGAGAGTATCGCAAGGTAATTTGGTATCATCAACTAAGGTGATTATCTAATAAATCCTGTTTGTTATCAAACAATTATGGATTACAAACCCTTTAATACGAATGAAAAGCAACGGCCGCGCTTTCAATGGCGATATTTAAAGCGGTTAAGCGAATGAAAACCTGAAATCTTCTTAAATCACTTAAAAGTAGGCGAGTGAGAAATACCCATGCAGAGATGCCAACCTCTTGAGATTTATAAATATCAGCAGGCGCCACTTTCGAACCAGTCTTATTTGACCCTCAATCACTCATAGAAACTTTTAATGGTAGCACCACCCCACGAAGTGGTTCTATAGTTTGAATCGCAAAAGTGTAATTACGATTTACTTAAATTCACCAAAATCACATGGTTTAACTGAGTCATCAATCAGTTTCCGCCAGTCAGGGAGAATTCGCTGACAAGGCTGCTGAATCAGAAACAGTCCGCTCGCAGTCTTTTAAGGGCGTCTCAAAGGGCTTAACCGTAGGTCGTTAAACGGCAAAAAAAGATTGAAAATGCTATTAGGTGCAATAGTCGACTAATCGTAACAGTAAGTCGTAAAAAAAAAAAAAAAAGAAAAAAAGAAAAAAGAAAAAAGATAACCAAAAAAGTTTTAGCGGCCTGTCTACGCTGTCTCATTTGGTAAGTTTCAAATCTTAAAATTTCATTTGTCTTGCCTTGTGGCTGATGCAGCTACGACACCAGAAAAACAAGGATATTTGGCTCTGGTCCGTGTAACAGCAAGTTTGTAGGACTGGTTCTATTTCTGGTTAATATCCATTAATTGTAATACAACTCTTAATAAGTAAGTAGTTTAGTGCCAAATTTTTGAAAACTCACCTCAGCCGAAGATCCGACTTTAAACTTATGGGCATAATATTTATTCACCATCTTTTATTTGCGATTTTTGTGATGTCATTAGTCATTGAAATATCACGAGGAATTTTTTGCGGGAGAGTCCAAACTCCTAACCTTTCAATGTAAGATCTTTCAGTGGAAGTTCATGCTATGCTATGTTGGCAGTGTTATTTTCAACAAAGAAGATCTGACTATAAACTTATGAGCATAATGTTTATTCACCACCTTTTATTTGCGATTTTTCGATGTCATCATTCATTAAAACATAAGGAGGAATTCTTGCAGAAGAGTCCTAACCTTTCAATGCAAGATTTTTTAGTGGAAGTTCATGCTATGCTATGTTGGCAGTGCTATTTTCACAAGAAGCGCAAAAATTATGCTTTCTCCAAATTATGCCAAAAATTATGCCAGCACAATCTATGGGGGCCTTTGATTGTTTTAAACGTAAGGGGTACTACTACCGTATTTTCTGCTGGAGGCTCACAGAGCCTGAAGTTGGCACATGTCTCTAAGCGGGCGTAAGATGTGTAACAGATGGACACTCACGATGGAATGTTTGAAAAATGCTTCAAACGAATTTTAAAGTGGCGTATTTAATGAATTTGGTCCGTTCCTTGACTGGACCACGAGGAACATAACTCTGTCGCCGTCTTTTTTTTTTTTTTTTTTTTTTTTTTTGCTTTTTTTTTTTTTCTTTTTTTTTTTTAATCATGGCCATTATTGGTGCATATGCAGCTTCATTTTTCACTGATCATTCTGTGCAGTTGTAATCGGACAGTGTAATCGGACAGTTGGCTGTAATCGGACACCTTTAATCGGACAGTTGACGTAACCAATCATACTAAGTCTACTCTGCTAATCCACCAATCACAGAAATGATCACAATAACCATAGCAACGACCATTTATCCAAAGAAAAATTATGGCATTTCCAAAATGGCGGAATTTTTAACAAAATGTATTGTCGCCATTGGAGATATTTGTTCTACGTGTTTTTGTTTTTCGGAAATTGGTTAGGGTTATGATTAATTTGTATCAGACCTTCTTGTCGTCCAATTCTGACTGTAATTATTAGAGGGATTACTGATTACAGACCGAATTGGACTCCACGCGATCCTATTACCACTATAAATCAAAAGTATAAAAAAATTATCGAACGTGACTGGTTATCACCAGCCCGATTGAAGCACTAATAGGTCAGTGTACGCGTCATGCTTATAATAGGACAGTTAAAAGGACGGTTACTAAGTCATACCTGTGTAAATGGACAGAACGCGTAATGGGCGCGCGCTGTCGTCTCGTATTTCGTCGAATTAACTTTTTTTTTTCTTTTTGGAAAGGTATACCAGGAATTCATGTCGTCTAATTCTATCTGTAATAATACTAGTGATTGACAAATCAGACTCTCACTTCGCGGTCGTCCGATTTTGTCAATCATTGGTATGGTTACAGAAGGAATTGGACTCCACTCGGTCCTAGTACCTTTATTAACAAATACTTTCTTCCAGGCGGCATAAGAACGGAACATGTTTCTATTTTTTTCAATATTGCACCTTAATAGATAGGTTAAAGAAAACTGATAAGAAATACGGGAAAATGCCAGGCCCCTTTTAGAAACTGATCGTTTTTTATTAACACAGTGCAGTTACGTTTAATTATGGATCATCTTTGATACCCGATTTATTCGATGGAATGGATCTCATAGATTTTCTTTTTGGTTTTTTTTTTCAATTTTCAAACAAAGGATTTACGAAGATGTAGTCGTGAACAGCTGTCTCTTTCTGTTCATTATTCGTACACATGGGCACCTCTTTTAGTTGAACGGTCCACACGAGTCGAAATAAAATATGAGGAGATTAAAATAGCATAGGGAAAGCTCTTCTAAGCTTCTTGTTTGTAGGTGTTTCGATAACTGGTCCAACTATTGTTTGGAAAATTATATATTGGAATGAAATGACCGATAGGTAAATTTAAAATAACAAATGCTTTGGGGGATTAAAATATGGCACTCATCTTTTAAAAGAAGGAAATTCACGATTTGTGAAGTTGGATAAGTAATAGTAATAATAATAATAATAATAATAATAATAACAACGGATTTCTGAGCTTGGAAATCTGGTTTTTGATTTTATGTGTTGTCGCAAAATCCGAAATTCGGATATCAAAAGCTAAATCCAGGTTTCCCAGTCGATAGCACCCAATAATTTCCTTGTGTCTGTTGTCAGAAATTCACTCTGAAATGTGACAGTATAACATATCGTAGTTGAGATGTCTGCACACTGCACTTTGACTTCTTCTCCGGTTAGGAGCCGATTTTAAAGGGAGGAACTGAGGAATGAAGGAGTTCGTTCCAGAATGTGTACGACAGTTTTGTTTCTGTGTGTTTGACAAATGCGAATAACATTTTGTTTTGTGTGCGTGCGTTCAGTTACTTCCGTTTATTGTCGTTTTTATCCTCATTTATTTGCTTTATACGTAATCAAAATTGACGAAAGTTGGAGGCTAAAATTAAGAAGTACGTGTCAACTATTTTATGATCATATTTTAGATAAAAAATCGCCAAATTTTGCTCTGTCTTTTGTGTCTGAGATCCATGATTATGAAACTAGAAGCACATATTTGCAGCACCTGAACACTTGCACCTTCAGGATAAATATAAGGAGATTCTGTCCAACAGTTATAGGATGCTACTATTGAAATGATATTCCTATGTTAATGCGGGAGAAGCCCACTAGAAAACTTTTAAAAGTGCAGTTTTTATGTATTATTTCACTCAGTATTTATCAATGTCTTCCTTTGACCATGTAATATTGATATGTTGTTAAAAGTGTGATTTCCATTCCTCTCGTAGATATGAATTGCTTTCGTTTTATTGCATGAAAAAATGTTACTGGGCGTAAAGGGCATCTAATAAGTTTGCTTTATTATGCCCATCTCCGTTTTTTATTTTATTTTGTTGTAATTATTCAAAGGTTGTGATTGTTGAAATAAAGGAAATAATGATGCATGTGTTTTCGACATATGAAACTGGGATTATGACTACTTCTAAAGACTTTACTAAATGCCATATAGGTACAGGCAGGTGTTGTAAAAAAAGTTTGCTTAGCTTTTTCATTAGTACACATTTCTTTTTCTAAGAACCTCGTTTATCCAGCTTGTGCTGAATTCTAATTTTTCAGCCAAATTTTATTATTTTTTAAAATGTTATTAGATCTCCTAGTATCAGTTAATATTCTTTTAATTAAAATAATTACATCAAATCTTGCAGATGTATGGCAGATTATTTTTGCTCTGAACCTCCTAACATTTTACCATTTGAAGAGACTGGTATTGGCTATAAAAGTATAGTCAAATTAAAGGTTTTTGCGCAGCCTATGCATCGAGTTTTTGTTATAAAATATTGTATCCTTCTCAAAACTAGTTTATCAGAATAAGAATGAGTTACCGGGAACAAGTAAGGCTTTCATGATGACAGTTTCCAGATTTGAAAAAAATCCACTGCCCACTAAAATCCTCAGTTCCTTTGCCTTGATAGCCCAACCTCATCAAAACATTACCAAAAGGAGTGATTAGCAAATTATTGATACAGACAAGAGGGCCTATTCCCACATATATCCTCCTCAATCCCGTTAGCTTACTATGGTCATGCCATTTCAAACATGGTGTATATGCCACAAGTTTTCCATTTCCCTGACTAATTATTTTGTAATAGTGTTTATATGATGAGGAAATGGTTGGGTTGAAGTATAATACAAAGACATAGATAGTTTTATTACAGAGACTTGCCAGTAGATAGTTTTATTACAGTTTTTATTCAGTGTACTAGGTAGGGCTGGAAAATAAACTAATAAGAGCTCCGATTTTAGGCTTGGCTAAATCTATATATTAATAATACAGATCATAGCGAGTCAATCATGTAGCACTCCTTTCGCTGAATAATCAATGTATGCTACAAAGTACGTTAATGAACTTTTGTGTTCATACCATTTAATTTGATACGATAAATAAGATAAAAGTTCTATAATAAAGTAGGTTCCGTCTTCTTCTTTCCATTTCCGTCAGGTGCAAATCCATACCTATCCCTCGTTCGAGACATTCCCACACCATCGAACACCTCTGTTTTATCTTCAACAGGGCTGAGCTGTACAAATCCGGTCGAAGGGTCAGCGGTGTTTACCCGATCGACCCAGATGGTTTAGGTGCCTTTAATGTGTATTGTGACCAAACTACAGCCGGTGGGGGACGGACAGTGATCCAGGAGAGAATGGATGGCTCTGTCAATTTTAACCGCACTCAGGAAGACTACAAACATGGCTTCGGTAACTTGGTCGGTGAATTTTGACTCGGACTGGACAAGATAAACCGCCTGACCCGAAACAAGACAACAACAACAACAACAAAGCGTACCACAGACATCCAAAGAAACTGGACTGTATCACTCAAGTCCAAGTAAATTTTCGATATGAATGAAAACGGCAATATGACTTTAAGAAATAAATTGAAGAATATTTCATTAATTAGCTGTCTGAACAGTGTGCAAATAGTTAAGGCTAAACTGAGAACGTATGTCCGTTACTCAACTTTTCAATCCTTGAAATTTTAAGTATATCGGCGAAGAATTCCATGAGACTGATGATAACATTTCCTACTTTGGAACATAATTGTTTTTGTCATTCTGTTTACACGAAAGTAAATAGCAGGAGTTATTGCGCTCAGTATGTTGCATAGACATTTGAAACATGTTAAACTAATACTTTTACGCAAGTAAGCGGTTACACAAAGCCCGGAAGTGGACTTCGATACCATAACGTATTCGTCAGATCAAGCGAAAGATCCTCACTGCAAATGTCAAATTGGAAACCATTGTAGGCTTAGTATTCCTCGAGCATAGGAGGTCTTCGACAAGTGGATTCCCATGGCAACTCAATCAATAAGAGTTTTAAGTAGAGGTAGAAATATTGTAATGCAGTCTTTATTTCTTTACAAATTATAAAGTCACATTTTAAAGGTACCTTTTGTGATCTAATCCTTGATAGCACTGAAATAGCAAAGCTAAAGAATCGTTAGAAAATATAAAAACTATAGTATTAATAACAAAACATATATAAACTCTATCTTATGGCATATAGTGTTCCACAGTATACAGAATTCTCCTGAATTAATTTCGGTGTTACGAAAATATGTTTTTCCCAAAATTATGTTTGGTGATATTTTAATCGTATTATTCTAAACAAATCCTATAAAGTCTGCAAATAATAAAACATTTCTGATACCAACTGATTACGATATATCTTCTTTACAACAACAGTGTATTCGAGTCTATGATGCTGTCATTAATCTAATTTGCACTCTAAAAATCTTGAGGGAAAGAGATTGAAAAAAGTAATTGGTGTTTTATTGTCACACAAACCACTTCTTGATTTTTGCAAACAGTAGATGCAAATTTCATGTAAGTAGAATTCAAGCCACGCGCATGAATTCCACTGGTCTTATTTTCATTTCAGTTGATGTTGGAGCGCTTCTCTTGGCACTTCTCTCTAAGTATCCCCAGTGGATAGCGGCCAAGGTTTCTTTTCCACAACGTGGATAAATACCATTAAGATTTGAAGAAACAGCACATTGGGTAATACTGCTGTCATACCACCAGCCTCCTCCTATTTGTTGAGCACAACCAGCAGGAACCTTATCCCAGGTACCAAAAACGAAACCTTTATGAGGACCGAGTGAATCATTGGAAACAGTGGCATCTGTTTCAAAACAGAACAAAAAAAAATTTCGCATAATTCAAGGGTTCGTATAGTGCCTTTGCAATTTAAAAATGGTTGTTTTCCGTTGAAATAAATAAATAAACAAATAAAAAATAAACAAACAAATAAAATATGGTTAGTAAGAAGTTTCTTATGTGGCACTCAGACCAGACTCTCGACCGAGTAAGAACCAATCAGAACATGCGGATCTACCTCAGGGCTACCCCGCTACTTAATAATACCATTATTCGACTACGTGGAGTTTAGATCGAGATTTTGATGAGAGAGAAGTAACGTATTAAGATCGAGCGATGAATGCAAAAAAAACGGTCTACTTACCTATGATTTTGCCAAGGTCTAGCCAGTACTTAGCTGTCTCGATCCCAATCCCAAACCAGCCATACTCAGAGTGAACAGTCTTGCCAGTTTTTACTCCTAGATCTACTCGAAGCTTGTTCTTTGTCTTGTTTCGTGTCAGGCGGTTTATCTTGTCCAGTCCGAGCCAAAATTCACCGACCAAGTTACCGAAACCATGCTTGTAATCATCCCAGCTGCGGTTAAAATCGACAGAGCCATCCATTCTCTTCTGAATCACCGTCCATCCCCCACCGGTTGTAGTATGGTCACAGTATACATTAAAGGCGCCCGAACCATCCGGATCGATTGTGTAAACACCGCTGACCCTTTGACCAGATTTGTACAGCTCAGCGCAGTTCTTAGCTATTGAAGATAAAATAAACGTGTCCGATGGCGTGAGAATGTCTAAAACGAGGGTGGGTATAGATTTGCACCTGACGAAAAATGTATAAAAAATCTATATCTTGGAAAGAAAAAGACGGAACCTACATTTTTCGTAGATCTTTTATCTTATTTGTCGTGTCAAATTAAATGGTATGAACACAAAAGTTTATTAACGTACTTTGTAGACGAACACTGATTATAAGCGAAAGAAGTGCGACTTGATTGACTCATTATAATCTGTATTATTTTTTTTATCATTCTTCCCTTCACTTCAACAATCAGAACCTTTGATTAATTATAACAAAATAGAGAAAATTGGAGATAGGCATAATAAAGCAAGCTAATTAGATGCCCTTTACGCCAAATAACATTTTTTTTTCATGCAATAGAACAAAAGCCATTGATATATGAGAGAGAATAGGAATCATACTTTCAACAACAAATATATCAATAGTACATAATGAAAGGAAGACGTTAATAAATACTAAGAAAAGTAATACATAAAAACTGCTCTTTAAAAAATGTTTTCTAGTGGGCTTCTCTCGCACTGATATAGGAATATCATTTCAATAGTAGCATTCGATAACTGTTGCACAGAATCTCCTTATATTTATTCTGAAGGTGCAAGTGTTCAGGTGCTGCAACTATGTACTTATAGTGTCATAATCATGGATCTCAGACAAAAAGGAAAGAGAAAAATTAGGCGATTTCTCATCTACAATATGATCGTAAAATAGTTGACACGTACTTATTAACCTTAGCCTCCAATTCTCCTTAATTTTGAATAGGTATAAAGCAAATTAATGAGGATAAAAACTACGATAAAGGACAAAAATAAAACGGATGTAAAAAACAAAAAAAACAAAAAAACAAAAAAACAAACAAAAAAATATATATATATATTATTCACGTTTTTCAAACACACAGAGACAAAACTGTCGTACACATTCTGGAACGAACACCTTCATTCCTCGGTTCCTCCCTCCCGAATCCGCTCCAAACCGAACAATATACTGTTTCTTATTCTAATAGAATGTTTGTTGCTCCTGTCAGAGGAAGTTACTGCAAACATTTCAAAGTGTTATCCTTTTCTTTTTTTCCTTTCCATGTTCAGCTACATTGCTTTTTAAAAGAGTATTGCAAAGGATAAGAACTACGAAGACAAAACTGTATAAACTGTTTTAGAATTTCAAAGTTACTCCTTTGAAACATAAGTTGGATTCACCATTCTGCAGAATTAGTCTCTCGTAATATAAGTTACGATTGAGAGAAGATGGAATGATAAATACGAGTAAACGAAGGATATCTTACTCACATCTCAACGATGTTCTGTTCTCTGCGAGAATGTTAACCTCAAATCGAACTTGGGTGAGTTCCTTCATTATTTCCTCCAGGCAAACTGCAGTGTTCTTTCGGCAATCTATTGGCAATGCACGCATTGTTGGTAGGATTTGAAAAGTCACAAAAAGTGCAAGAGACAGTAGAGCAGAACCTGAAGAGAAGAAGTCATCGAGCGTTATGAGGTCACTTCATCTACGATATGTTATACAGATACATTTCCGAATGAATTTCTGACAACAAACGAAAAGAAATCATGGGGTCCTTTTGATTGGGAAATCAGGATTTAGTTTTTGATATCTGGATCTCGGATTTTGCGACAAAGCATGAAGTCAAAAAACCAGATTTCAAATCTTAAAAACCCGTTCTTACAGGGGATTATTATTATTATAAGTTATCCAACTTATGATATCACGAAATTCCTTCTTTTGCGTTCTTTTAAAAGACGAGTGCTATCTTTTAATCCCATAAAGCATATGCTATATTTAAATTATCCTATCAGTCATTTCATTCCAACACATGATTGTCCAAACAATAGTTGGGCAAGAAATTGAAACACCTACAAACAAGAAGCTTGCAAGAGCTCCCCTACGCTATTTTAACCCGCTCGCAATTTTTAAAAAAGAACGATAGTTGTCAATTTTGGCATTCCCAAGGTAGAAACGAACTCAAAACTGCATCTGCATAATCCAAGAGATTCAATTCAGTCAACTATTGAACAAGGTGATCGAGTTTTTTAAGTGAAATTGTTCAGGGCTCGTTGCAAAAGAAAGTTATAGGCTACCACGTGCGTGAATGATCAACTGTTTCAGATAACTGACTTTACTTCATTTATCATACCACGACTGAAAGATTTCAAAGCGTTTGGAGTTCGACTACTTTTCTCTGTGATCGAGTACATTGACTGGGTTTTCGAAGAGTTGTTAGCGTTTGCTATAATAGGAGTCGCATACAAACCCCATCGGTTAAAAGAAGGTGGAAACTTCAGCCTCTTCGTATTCAATAGCTTCAAAACGAAAAATCCCATATTTGGAAAAAAAGAAGCATAGGATATAATCAAGTAAGTTGTTCAAAACTGTGACTTCCATATCGAACAATGTTACATACCCATTCCTTGTCGATTGTCCCTCACTTTGATTCGTCGGGTGTTGTTTGCAGTGTTATTCATAAAGGCTGCAAAAAGATAAAACCGATTTTATGATAAAGATAGGAAAGAACATTAAGAAACTCTATGGAAAAAGCACAATGGGAAAGTTTTTCCTAAAAGTACTAGGACCCTACATACTGCTGAGTTCACTTACTTCACTTACTTATTTACCCTAACCGCCCGCCTCCTTCGTGCTCTGTTCAGGAACTAATAAAAGTCCGTGGGAATTTGTCTGCTAAATATACCCAGAGAAAACAAAAAGTAGACAAATCCTATTGTCTCAGGCCGTTCCAGGGGTTAGAAATTCTGTTAATCCTTAAAATAAAACTAAGGCAGCTAAATACATCGAGAATCTAGGACGGGGTCGTAACAGGAAGTTTCTAGTTTGGCAACTTTGTGCCTTAAATAAAAGGAAAAGATAAGAGAAGAAGGTGTTGGCTATTTTCCGTAGCCTCTAATCCTTCCTAAGCTCTTCTCATCAGTTTTCATCTGTCAATCAAATCACTATCTAACTCATACGGTTACGGTGGCTACAACTTTTAAAATCATTTGGATAAAATTTTTTCCGCAAGCGACATTTATTGAACTTTTCCTCCTCATCTTACACACGTTATCGATGACGTGTTTCGATAGAAATTTCGATAGAAAAACTCATTTCTACAATTTCTTTTCCTAACAGCTTTGCATTGGTTATCCAGCGTGGGTTACCTCGGTGTTTGGTTAGTTTTTTTCCTGAAGCGGCTAATGAGGTAAAAACTTGATATATGACACTAGTTTTCCGGCACAAGCATTACACTGATTAACATTCCGTTTTCTGAAATGTTTTCCCCCGATTTTCTAGTATGTTGTAAGCGTTTTCAGAGAGCCCAGAATCACCGATAGAAAATAACAACTGGCGATCAACAATAGATATTGATGCTAGATTTCCTTTCTTAAACATAGCAACGTATCATCTAAATAGACAGCTTTTTCTAAATTTCGAATCCGATTTAACGGAGACTTTTAATTGACGATGAAGAAATCGGAATTCATAATTCATGTTTTAGTTACGAATTCGTTATTTTCAAAGGGTATTGAAAACTTCCACGAATCAAATCAAGAGGTCCATGTTGCTGAAGGCAGACGGCTTTTTGGGGCAACTGGGTTATCTATCATTTCATTTCTATCATTTGGATTATTTTTTCTAGTTGAATCATTCATGTCTCTTGGATCATTTCTTCCCGTGGCGTCATTTGTGTCTCTGAATAATTTGTGTCTATTGGATCGTTTGTGTCTATTGAAGCGAATGCGTCATTTGAAGCTTTGGTGTCTGTTGGATTAGTTATGTCTATGAGATCATTTGAGTATACGTATGTTAAGTCATTTGTGTCTATCGAAGCTTTCGTGTCTGTTGGATCATTTGTGTCCATTGAAGCATTTGTGTTTATTGAATCATGTTTGTCCGTTAGATCATTTGTGTCTGTCAGATCATCTGTGTCCATTGAAGCATTTGTGTCTGTCGGATCATTTTGTGTCTCCAAAGCGTTTCATTATTGTGATAAGGACGGAATTAGAATAATCAAAATAACATGCCTAATATTTTATGGGTCACCATCAAAGTATTAGACAAGCACACGTCAGCAGTTTGCACCAATATTGTATTAGAAAAGAATACCTCAGTCCAAATCACATTGCCAAATGCACGGGGACGAGTACGCTCTTAAATGCACTTAGTGCCAAGTAGTCAGGAATATACTACAAGGGTTTTTTTTTTCTTTAAAAAAAGGAAATGTAGATGGTGAAATGTAGATGAAGAAATCTGCGAGACTGAGTATCGTCGTAATTGTGTAAGGGTGGACATGCTCGCTGCATTGGCTCACTGCAATCGTGTGATTGTTTTCAAATTTGTTTTTTCAAAATTATCGTCATAAATGTTGAGGCATCTCCCCTTTCCTTTTCTTCGAAGTTTTTAAAGTGAAAAAAATGGACAGTTGTTAAAAGGCTCAAACTTATCTAATGGGGTGCCGGATGTTTCAACAAAACTTGACGAGCGTGGTCGACAAGGCTCAAAAGGGTCCAGTAAAAGGGATCACCAGCTTAACTGAATACATTGCGTAGTTTTTCGAACAGTTAATATCATTTTCAGCTGCTGGATTTCAAAATTATTGTCAAAGTACAACATTTTAATTTCAAAACCGTATAATTTCAGAATTTTAAAGATTTTCAACACAAACCTATGCAATTTTCTGGTCGTGAATTCGAGTAAACGACGATTCAAGCATGCTGAATCTACTACGTAGTCTCGCATACAAAATTTCATTCATTTTTCGCTCCAGACAAGAAAAAATTCCAGTTCCTTGAATACATATTTGGTCTCGAAATATTTCTTGGTCGTTTTTGCCTTTTCATAGTTTTTGAGTAGAACATGATTACTTGCTTAACCCGACACAGTTTTTTTTCCCAGTATAACTATTGTTCACATGCTTTGTTCTAAAATAATTGGTTCATGCTGGTTCATATCGAGTTATTAATACACTTGGGAAGTTTGGAGAGCTCTCAAGAAGCTCAGTTTACTCTCAGCTTCGCATCAAGCAACTCTCATCAACTCTTACCCTTCTCTCGTGCGTGCATTACTTGATATACAATCGCTATCCAATTCGTGAGTGTTTTATAAATACTCTTGTGAATAGATTTGCGACGGAGTTCAGTTCTCAAGAGCGCTGTACTTCATAGGTCAGTTTCCTGCATAAATTCATTTGCATACATACTTCTTGAAATATATTTGGATAGAGACTTGGACAGTTCCATGAGACCATTCATGGGCTGATGGTAGATATCTAATCTTGTTCAAATCTATAACTTGCCGCAGCATTGTATCAGAAATCATTATATTTTATAAATTTTTACACTCAGGGAAATCCAGAACGTGCTCCGAGGCCACAAATGTGATATTCAATGCCTCTGTTTTGTTTATCAGTTTAACAGATTAGCACCATCTTACACTTGATCCTTATTTAGCATTTCACTCAACGAACGCAAGTGGCCTATCAGTTTTGTGCGTGGAGAGAAAACGGTCAACTCTTCTCGTATCTTACCGTCCCTACCACAAACAGTTATTTCAGGTCCAACGATAGGCTCTCCTGAAAACTTGTAAAGCTTGAAGGATAAATAGTAAAATAGTTGTAATGAAATCGCAGCACATCTGACTGCAATCTGAAAGAGGAGATCTTCTCAGACACGCTTAAAGTTATTTCGGGCACAATGGGCGCCAAGCCCTGACCCTCATTCATGGAGGACTACATGAAAATAAATAGTAAAACACCAGAAATTCTGTCGTTAGCTGTGGAAAGTTATAAGCGAGAAAAGAAGTTCTTTTACAGGTTTCAGTTAGATATTAGTTGTTTTTATTATTATTTTTAGTTAAGTTTTCTGTCACAGAATAGTGTGCCTCCTGAAAAAATTATCCCCAAGCATGCTGCATTAAAAGAAACTATAGAACATCATGCAGAACTTTCAAAGTACATATAGTACATATATTCTGAAATTACAAAATTTTTAACGTATGTATCAGTGGTTTTGTCAATACTTATTGGACTCAACCTTCTGCTGAATCATAAGTAGCTGACAGAGCTGCGTTCGCACATGTTCTATACATCAATGCCTCGTCAAGTCGTGGTTATCGCCAGGGACAATACTAATTGTAGTAATTTCATGAGTATCCCGTTAAATTGAGTACTGTTTCAGCGAATCCTTGGAAAGTCATGTTCAGAAAGTTTTCAAACACACTGAAAATTGCACAAAATATACCTTCGGATTTTACCGTAAAGTTTTCACTCTTAAACGCAAGCAAGGGAAACTTATGTTTTTTCGGCAGGATATATGATATATTTAACGGGAAAATAACAAATTTTTTTAAAGCCGACCTTTGTTTGAGGACGTGCGAGTTCGTGAGAATTTCGTAGAGCGTTCAGGCAGAATTTGTGGTTGGTTTCAACTTCAGTTATGGGATTTATTATTTAATGGTGAAAATGGCAATAATCTTTCATATACCGAAATCTGAAATTATTAGGACTTATTTTTCATGTAGTCCGGCTTAGGAGCCACGAAATAAGGTTAAATGATGATATTTATAGATATTTTAGAGTATCATTGTCTATCACATCTGAGGCCTAAATGTGATAAATTTCATTTTATCAGTTGCATGAATAACTATGAATATTGAAATGAAATATTTTCCTTCTGATGCAGAACTTCAATACAATGGGCAGGAAAGACACAACTGTCTATTCAAGTTATGATGACCCTAAGATTCTAGATGAAATTGCGGTAGAGGAATTTTTTATTCTTAAATGTTAGCGGGGTAAGTGACGTTTTTTTGGGACGAAAACCATTCTTTTATGGAAATGAAAGGCAAGATTCTTAACTTGATAGCTACAAATTTTTAGGGACGATCTTTGTTATCTACACAACATGGCTCGACATGGCGGAATTAGATTGAAAAGAAGATCAAGGATTACGATTACAACTCAACACACATTCGCATCTGTATCCCAATAGCTTGCATTAGTATCATATCGGTTAAAGTCACCTTTCAGTATCCACCATGTATTAAAATGGATCCCGTTTTTAAATGGTGATATTTTAGCTACCTAATCTTCGGAGCTATAAAACGAAATGAAAATATGATTTTTACTGTTGTATAAAATGTCAAGCTTTGTAGTAGTTGCGAAGTACACCATTGCTCCCCAAGAGCAAGTTCTTGGCAACTGCGTATGGTGAAGACTAAGAATTTGAGATACGTTACCAATGGAATTCAAGATTAAAGGGAAAAATGTCAGTTAATCCTCAGAGCTATGAAGCAAAACAGAATTACATTTTTTCCTGTTTTTTAACCTAGGTTCGGGATGTTTCTAACTCACTTAAATATTTTTGCTAAAGAACTCAAGTGGCTTATCACCTCCAAGCGTGGGGAAAGAACAAGTGACTCCTCCTTTTTCGTTCATTCGATGTCAGTCATAAAAGATTTTTATCTGGTTCAAGAAATTTTCCGACTCCCCTGGAACTATTTTGGATCAAAAGGAAATTGGTCAAATTTTTTAGGTACATTTTTTCATGCGTTTGGCTACAATACAAACGATTTTTTGATTATTGCTATTTTTGTGTACAATACTGCGAAACACCATGATCGGTTACATGATACGTTGACCATCGTTTCATGTCAGCAATGGACTTAAGTAAAAAAAAAAAAAAAAAAAAAGGAAGAGAGAAACAGCCGTAAATCACCACAGCGCAATTTACTTTAAATTTTTGAAAGAGGTTCAATTGATTCTTTCTGTTCAATACGCACTCTGATTAGCCGTTAAAACTCTGAATATTCATTGCTATTTGCCCCTGGGCAACGCGCGCGGGACTTACGCCCAAAACTATCGTTCTTATTTCATGGATAAATGTGTCCAAACAATCTTTTTGCGCCATATCATCCTACTGTCTTAGTATATACTAAAACAGCTATTCACTTCGGTAGCTAGTTATAGATATTTACTTAGCTGCAGCAGGACTTGGTAAATGTCTACAACAAGTGGCCTTCACAACGGTGAATAGTTGTTAAATTAATTGTAGCTCAGGCTTACCATTATTTTAAAGAAATTGTGGTGATGCGTCTGTTAGAGTGTGACAAGAACGGTTTACGCTCAAAACGACAGCTTTAAAAACTCCTTACGGTGACCAATTTATTAATTCAGTTTGTAAATCCAAATAAGTCTAAAGAATCAACTAAAAAGGGTATTTGATGATTTGAGAAAGAGATGCTCTCATTCGTGATGCGATTTTTTTCACGATAAAATGATGCTTGGGAGAAATTACGCTGCAACTGTTGGCATATTAATGTTTCAGTTTGGGGTTCGGGGCAAAAACTTAGGTTCTGAAAATCAGAGGTGAAGGAACCACATGCCGCACCAATTAGTAAACCAATCGTTCGATAAGTCAGTCAGCTATTCTTTCAGTAAGTCTATCATCAATTTTTTCTCTAAAACAAGTGATTGTCTTCCCTTTGACATGCGAGCCGGTGGTCTGAATGGAGAGCGTATGAGAGAAAATTGAAAATGAAAAACTATTTTCACGAACACTGAGCATAGGAAATTATAGATAGTCGAACCCGGCTATATTTTAAAAGCGGCCAGTACGAAGAATAGAGGAGTGCCCACTAAATGCAGGTTTTACATAGAAGGGTATTATATATTGAGAAAACAACAGAAAATTCCAAATTCTGTCATAATTGACCACCTCAAGTACAAATACGCACTTACAAATATAACTAACCTTGCTTCGAAAGATAACACTGGATTAAAGTGCGCTTAAGAGATTCTTCTGGGCATTAATTCATTAACACGCTCACTGACGCCACAAATGTGTCATTCAATTTGGATAACATACTAAATATATTTTTCTTGGGTCAAAAATAAATTTTAAGACAGATATTTCTCAGACGGTTGTATCAAAAGATATCAGAAGATAAACATGTATCAGTAATCATTATATCTCAGATAATATCCACGGAAACTCAGCACGTTTACCGACGCCACAAATGTGATATTCAATGTGTCTGTTAGCTTTTTCAGTCTAACGAATTAGCACTATCCTATCTTGTTTGATCGTATTTCTAACTCAACAAAAATCTTTGTTTAGTGACTCACTGTGACAACTTAAGAAGCTTATCGGTTTTACAGGTGGAGAGCAAGTAGCCAGCTCTTCCCTCATTTTACTGTCCCTGCAACTAAAAATATCTTCAGTCTCTCCTAAAAACTCATAAATTTTAAGATAGATAGTAAAATTGTAAATTCCAGTGTTTTGCAACAAACTAAATATGGGATATCCTTTTACACGCACGAAAGCTATTTTTGGGTACAGTGAACACCAATTAAGACTGGTGAAATCTTGACTATCGTTCAAAATTGACTTAATCATGAATTTAATGAAATTATAGAATACCAGAAATATTGTCGCTAGACCTGGGAAGTTAAAAGCTCGTACAGCTTGAAAAAAAATTATTCTACCTGTTTGTGATGTGATTTTTCTTATTTTTAATCTTGTTGTTGTTGTTGTTTTTAATATGGGTAAATATAAATCTGTATTGTTTAGTTAGATTGAGAGAAATATTTTGAAGAGAAATGTCTTCAATCGATAAAGGGGGTAAGTTTCTGAAGAAAGTGTGGTACTGCGTCAGCGGGAGAGTATAGCAGGGTAATACAGTATCATCAACTGAGTTGATAAGGTAAATTGACTACCGTAGAGAGTTTCAAAGCTGACGTTTCGAGCGTTAGCCCTTCGTCAGTTAATAGACATGCTAATCAGGCAATGGATAATAAGTTGATAAAATGTCTTTGAGAGAAATGTTTTTAATCGTACGTTAATCAGTTGAATCATCGTTGGAATTTAATAGCAGTTTTAGCGGTGGAATCCTGCTGGTAAGGCTTATACTATTTGTGAACAGTTTGTAATCAAAGATGAGGATAACATTGTTAATAAAGACGAGGATTACGAATTCCAATGCTCAGGAGATTATTATGATAGAGATTCTCTCGCTCTAATGGATCGAGGATGGTGTCGTATCTCGCTATAATGACTACGCGCGAGGTGATTAAAGCAAAGGTGCTTAATTTCAAAATTGCTGGTGTTCAGTTTGGATTAATTCCTTGATTTACCAAAAATAAGTTCTTCTGTTTATTGCCTGAAAAATATCTTGTTACCTTTTCTCAGGAGGTTAAAAGATTAACGGCGTTTAAGTCTACACCAGAAAAAAAGCTCAAAACTTTGATGAGCATCTTAATTCAGCCCGAAAATTCACTCACGAGTGGTAACAAGAGAGAACCAAATATCTTAAATCTTTAGAACAAACTCTATGAACCAATGAAAAGGGGAGTTATCATGAATACTAGCTTTGCTTTGGTGAAAATCCATATGGAAATGGCAAAATACGATATTAACTTTTCTGATAATTGTAGCAAAGTTCTTGTCTATAGTAATCACGATAAACGGGTCGTTTTGTGCAAACTCTCTGCTGCAATTATCCTCTCTTTCTGACTTGAGAGAGCTTCGATCAGCTCTTATTGTTAAGTGTGTCTTCAGTAGTTCCCTTGGTTACACCGCTATCATGTTAAACATTATGACAATGTACCACATGCAGAAAGCTTCATCTTTGCCACTCTCAATACCACCCAAAGGAAGAAAGAAAGAAATCAACAACAAAAAAAATTCCAAAAGTGTTATATTGCAAATTTGTCAAAAATAACATTTCCTGATGAACATGTTCTATGTTTTCCGTGAGGAACTCTGGCTGTTATCGTTAAAGCCTTTCAAGAGAAAAATTAACTCACCGGAACTCCTAAATTAATTCTTGTTCCGATATTGAAATAATTCATCTCTGTTTTTGTGCAGTTTTGCCACAGACAAGGACAAAGTGGCGACTAAGCAACGAGGAAATAAAACGAACCTTTTAAAATCTTAAGTACATCATTGTGCGGAAACTGTGCTTGACAAGACCCCGTGCATGCCCGTGAGGGGATTGGGGTAAGTACTTCTTAGTCGCATTTTTACGACTGGATTGACTGTAATAGGGCTGCATTCTTTAATGGAGTTACAACAATGGAATCGCACATTTTTCGAGATTTTGGGGGTGAGAAAAGTCTCGTATATAGGGATTTAAAAATGGGAAGATTTACAGTCAAAAAGTTGTCACCGTATTTCACGCTGTTGTTTAACAATCGGTTTGCATTAGAAGTATGCCCTTCCCCTCTGCCGCCCACGCGGGCTGCGAGGTCACGCTTCAAGAGGTCAATAAAAGAAACAGATGACGTGCTTTTGAAACAACGTTCTATAGGTGGACAAACAAAGAAATTGATACTTTCTCAGGTGTCTAACATTCTTTGGTGTAAAATACTCATCCAAACTTTTGTTTGTCATTGACAAGAACTTTAATTGGGTTATGTTTTTGTGCTGTAACAGTCTTCGAAAGCACGCACGCACGCCAGAAACAGATAAGGATTCGAAGATCAGTGGATGGTCTGGACCATTAGGCTTGCAAAAGAAAGCTGAAAGAGTTTAATAGACTGGGAATGTTTTGAATCAAACAAAGTTTCCATTGGGGTCAAAAAGGAGAGAAAAACGAAGGACTTAAATCCGGTTGGATTATAGTATTCCGTTTACTGCTCGGAAATCCGCCACGTTCCTCTAAAAGGCCACAAACGTGATAACAATACTGTATACTGAAAGGTATAACTCAGCAGGTTGTCACAATATCGTATCGAATTGAATCTTATCTTGTTCGTCATATTCCTGACTCATTCAAATTGTTTATTGAGTGACTCACTCTGCGAACCCCGGTGGCTTACTAGTTTTACGCGTGGAGGGAAAACAGCCAAGTCTACTCTTATATTATTCCTATAAGAAACACATTTTTTGGGTCCAGCAAATGTTCAAACAGTTTGCGTGAAAATTTTCAAGTTTTTGGCTACAATATGAATGTGGTACATTTTCTGACGCACAATAAGCTATTTTCGGGAACAATGAGCGCCAATTAAGAGAAGTTGAGTCTTGACCATCATTTATGATGAATTCAAACATGGACTTCTATAAAACTAGACGCATATTTGCGTGCACTGAGGCTTTCTGTTGGAAATATATTTCCTTTGTGCCTGCATTTGCCTAAGTTTTAAATACAATTATTGGTTTATCCTGTAACTTTTTTTCTGTCGTGGTTTACCAGAAATGCAGGTTTTTTCAGATATGTATACAGAGATGTATTACTTTTTTTGGGTTTGGAATTTACTAAATGTTGTTTTGCTGGTTAAGGGGTTGGAGCGGGGTGAGTCATTTACCAGATAGGTTGTCTTCTTATGTTTTCTTTTTCTTGGTTAACAAAATATTCCAGGTTGAGATAGCTCTTGATCATATATTTGTGTTTTCATTCACATTATTTTGAAAGACGATCCTATTTTGAATATTCTCAATTTATACTTCTCTCACTTCAAATATATCATTGTTGTGTATACTCTGAAAGAAATGTATTAAGCACTTCGAGAAGAACACATCTACATACACCATGGGGTTTGCATTTATGCTTCTCTCGATTAACATTGGATAGTTCAGTTGATATAGCATGTTTCTCGATGAAGGTTTATTATAAATGTTCGCCCATAAATGCGGACCAACCCGTTCCGGAAACGCTCAACATTTTTAATGCGAGTCTACAGCGAGCGATTTGCAACTGAACGAAAAAAAAAAAAAAAAGGCCGGAATTTCAACTCAGGAATTTCCCTAGGAAAGCCCGAGTAATGACAGAATACCAGAAATTTTGTCTCTGGTTCTGGGAAGTTAAAAGCGCAAACATCTGCAGTTCATTTTAATCTTCGTCATTTTTTTTTCTTTTTTCTTTTATCCTTTAAAATTATGATGAGATTAATGGTAAATTTTCCGTCTCCGAATATCTATCTTAGTTTGAACATATTTTTTGTTGTTGTTTATTTTCTCTTTGTCGATACCATATGTAAAATAAATAATGAGTATTTATCTCTCTCGGTCAAGATGCTGCAACGAACAATAAAACACGGCAGACTAAGAAGTTTTGATGAAATTCAGTGCCCAAATTACACCTTTACATTTTGTTAGGCCACGCATGAAAAGCTTCATTGGCAAAAATCATATTAATTCGTTGTTCTTTCATTTTTGATGTTTGGTTGCTTTTTTTTGCTTTTGATGTCTTTTAACTATACAAATACGCTCGAAAGTGGTGATAAAAGCGATCTTTTCCTTCAAAAGCCTCCGTTTATTGTCGTCCCAGGAAACAGAACCTTTTCTTTAAGCTCCGCTTTTGGACCAAAACCTCCATTTCTATGAAAAGTTTTAGTTGTTTTAGTGTTTAAAATAGGTGGACGCGCCCCAAAAGGCATGCGTTTTCAAATAGAAAATCATAGGTGAGGCCTAGACCTCAGGCCTAGCACCTTTATGGAGGAGATTGGGCAGCGCTTGCTCTAGTAAATACGGCATTGTATAACATTCTTGAGGGAGCCTTGCGTTTTGCAGTCAAAACATTAATAGTTAGCGATTACTCACCGAAGTGTAATCACATATCCACCACTTTCATCAACACTGACGTATATGTTTCTTCCACTTAATACCAGTATGGATATTTCCTATCACTCAATCTTGTTGTATGTTTACTTTCCTAAGCAAACGTGAAAAACTAGTGACGAGTATTGTACTGAAAACATACTTTCTTGATTAATGAATGAAGGATAGTGGAATTAGACCAATGAAAGGTATCCTTTGACCTACGAATGCTCTACAATACCAGTCAGAAACAAAAAGGAAAAAAAGGGTTTTCAGTCAATATACCAAAAAAAAAAAAAAAAGGAAAGAAGTCCACTGGTCTTATTTTCATTTCTGCTGATTTGGGAATGCTTTCCTCTGATAGGGTACTCAACTTACTCCAATAGACAGCGGGCGAGGATTTATTATCAAAGTAAAGACCGTTGAGATTTGACCAAACAGCACAATTACTGTAGGTATACCACCAGCCTAGGCCTCTCTTTTCATCTCAATCATGGGGATATCTATTCCAGGTACCGAAAACGAGATTCCTGCGAGGACCGAGGGAATGAAAGGTTGCAGTCTCATCTGTTCCAAAACAAAACAAAAACGAAATGAATGAGCAGTAAAATCATGGTAACGTCTTCGAAGCGTCAAGCTTGCTGTTTGTGACAAAACAAACCAACGAACAAACAGACAAAACAAAAAACAAAGCGAGCAAATACGCAAGCAGAACAAAACTCAATTTAAACTGTAGTTACATGCTGCTTCGATGAAACAGATTTCTCTGAGCTCGAAAGTTATGAACTTTCAATCGCAGTTGACGATAATTGATTAACTATTATTCGACGAGGTAGGGTAAAATATCGTGATTTTATTAATAGTGAGTAAATCGGATAGTTAAACAAACTATGATATATTTCTATAGCTGAGTTCAGTAACTGTATTATCATTAAATTGTAGACTCCAAAGCAAGCTACAATTTTCAATGGAGGAGCTTGGACTCAACCTCGCGTGAGTGGAATAATCAGACGGTTAGAAGAACAAGCCATTATTCTTATGTTACACGTTAAAGGGGAGGGAGGAGGGGGTTCTTAAAGGATGAGGAGAATATGATTTAAATCAGAACGATGAAAAAAACGGTTTTACTAACTATTTAGCCATTTCGTTCCCAACCAGCCATACTCAGCGTGAACAATTTTGCAAGTTTTACTCCCAGATCTACTCGAAGCATGTTGTTTGTCTTGTTTCGTGTCAGGCAGTTTATTATGTACAGTCCGAGCCAAAATTCACCGATAAAGTTACCGAAGCCATGTTTGTAGTCATTCCAGGTGCGGTTAAAATCATCAGAGCCATCCATTCTCTTCTGAGAGACTGTCCACCCCCCATCGGAAGTAGTTTGGTCACAAAATACATTAAAGGCACCTGAACCAGCTGGGTCGATTGTGTAAACACCGCTGATCCTTGGACCGGATTTGTACAGCTCAGCACAGTTTTAGCTGTTAGAAGTAATAACGAGGATAATAATCATAACAATACATGAAAATGAGTAAGGGGTTTCAACACACGTACGAGAATAGAGAATCATAATTACATGTCTCCGATGTCTTCTTGTATGTCACTTCTTTTGGTATTTCTTTTTCCTCTGCTTCTTTCGAGTGGAAAGCAGTGTTCTTTAGGAAATTTATTGGGGCTGCTCGCCTTGATGGTAGAACTTCAAGAGTCACAGAAAGTACCAGAAACAGCAGAGCAGAACCTGGAGGAGAGAAGTCGTCATGCGGTGTGAAGTCGCTCTAGCTATGATATGTTATAATGCCAAGTTACAGACTGAAATAAACAAGAGATTGTGGGAAAAAATCTACAAACATGATAAGCTTAGGATTGGTGACGAACGGGGATGAGGCGGGGGGGGGGGGGGGGGGGGGGGAAGGGAGGGATATCGTGGTTTTTCAAGATAATTCTCTGCCAATGAACTACTAGGGGAGGGGGGTTGAATCCTTCCCCCAACTCTCTTCTTCTCCGCCGAAACTAATGACCAATCAATAAGGACAGTCTTGAAGGCCCTACGAGGGAGTCCTAAACTTCAATCAGATCGATTTGTTACCGGTCTTGCTTGCGCTAATAGGAATCATGACTGAAGACAACGCAAAGAAAAGAAGGATAGAGGATCTATCTTCGAATTTGGTAGATTTCATAGGTTTAGTCTGGGAATGATTCTGTTTCCGTAAATATTGATTTCCACGAGAACAAATCGATTTTAAGGCAAATTAAGAATTAGTTTCGACGCTAAGAGCGATAAATCAGCCAAAAACTCTGCATGAACTGCTTTGTTAGGAGGCCATTTTCAAAAACAGCTAAGTATAGTTGTCGATCATGCTATTGACCAGACACCGGCTTACAATTCCTAAAGCAGAAGGAAACGTTAAACTGAATGTGCTTATTACAATGAAAATATTTAACAAGCCTACCGAGTTTGGAAATTGAATTTTACAGAACTCAGAAAAAAAAAATAAACAAATATTGTCATGTGCTACTATGAGCATTAAAGTTGAAGTGACTGTACTTGTTACTGCATGAATCAGATCGTAAAATATTTTGAGACGTTTTGAGATTTTTTCTTTGCCGTCGATTTTTTTAGAGTTCATTCTGGTTACTAAATTAGGAACCGTATGTAAGCCCCACGTACAGTCCTACATTTGAAAAAGTAAGCAACAAATGTTAGCACGTAAGTCTCTACACAATGAAAATTTTATACCGAACATCCAGATTTTACATACTTATTCCTTGTCGTTTGCTCTTCATTTTAATTCTTGGGTGTCGTTTGCAACGTTATTCACAAAGGCTGCAAAACAAATTTTAAAAATAAGAAATAGAAAATGAAATAATAATGGTAACAATAATTTGACAACTTTAAGAAAATGAAGAATCAAAACTCTTCAACTTAATTAGAAAAGAAGTTATATTTCTAACTTTATTGCGAATTTCAGACACAGGGTCTTAACAAGAGACACCCTTGTTTTTTTAATTCGTCTCCAGTCGGTCCTGTGCGGCATTCACGGGAATTTTTACGTTTATTTTATTATTATATTACCGGAATCTAACATGGCGTCGGTTCGCCTACCGTTGTGAAATTAGCTAGCTTTGCACAATCATCTTAATTTCACCTTGTTTTTGCATTTCCTGATCAACAGGAAATGTCTGACAACCATCAATATCTTTAGCTGAAAAATAAGAAATATGTGCTGACATGCAGATAAAATACAAGTAAAAAGATTATCCTCACAGGTGAGTGGCTCTTAAAGTAATTACACAGGAGAAGTTCGACTCGAACTTGTGCTTTCCAGATATGAGTTGGGCCGTATTTTGAGATAAACGACGAAGCGAGATGTCGGGAGCGCTCGCAATACCTAGCTTCGAGCAAAAGCTATAGAGTAGTCATTACATAATTGGTCGGAGCCCCAAACGTGATGAATATTATTTCGTCAGTTGCACCAATAATTCTCAATATCGCATGACAAAAATATTTCATCTGATACAGTACTTTACTGAGATAGACAGGAGTATTCGAACCGTCTCATCAATCAAAGTTAACACCTATGGATTACAAACTCTTGATTGTGGATGACAGTCACTGGCCGTGTTTGGCTCAGCAAATGGATACATCGCATAAGATCAAAAAAAGCTAAGAGACGTCATGAGTTTGTGCACTGGGTTCTTCCAGTTTGAGACTTGTGGGTGTCAAATCACTCGAGTTCCCTATCAGAAAGAGGCGCAAATTTATGACTATCTTTTTCTTTTAATTTTTTTCGCAGATATTATGTTGCTTTTGGTTCCTAAGCATTTGATTTCCTGTACAATTATACAGTCTGAAGTAAAGTTCGCGTGTTGAAAGTAGCCTACAGTGCAGGCGTCTTGTTAGTGCGAGCTAACGCTAAAAGCTCGCGATCGTTTGTTCGACTGGCCATTTTTGAATTGCAGTTAGGGTGGACGGTGGGGGTGGGGGGCGGGAGAGGGGAGAAAAGACGCCTGCCCAAATAGGCTGTTAAAATGCTCTACGCCCCCTAATTAGTTGCGCTTCACTGCATTTCCGGAAATAAGAAGGTAACCAATAAAAATGAGTTTATTTAAAGGTCGTTGACAATGACTTCCGGTAAAAACAAACACGCGTGAAGTCGAGCCGCCATATCCAGCTACGTATAATGCGTAATAAAGAGTGCAAGTGACAACTGTAGGCTTTGTGGAGTTTCCTTCAAAATTCCGTTCGGAAATCTCCCCAAGCAAAGCCACTCTTCATCAGATAATATTTTAAAACCTTTGAAACAGAAGGAGTGCTTTGGAGCTGTTTTGAGCGAAATTGTTCGTCAAGTTGGATTTTCCTTGGTGCAAGATAGCTCGAGATTTTTCGATCGTGTTTGCAACCCATGTGGCCGGAAGATTCGAAAGTTAGGCCAATTAACCACTTTGCTAAGAATGCAACTACAACGACGTCTACTCCAATGAAAACTAGCAAAAGAAACCTTGACACGCCAGATAAAGCCAGTCCACCGTGGAGGAAATCAAAATCTTTACGCGTTTGTTCCCCGATTGGCAAGACTCCGTTGAGGAAGTTCCTCCTCCCATGCGATTTAAAAAGTCTCTCACATTTGAAAACGCAGTGAATACCTCGTCTGCCTTGTTGGTACAGGAAAATGAGATGCTTAGTCATATGAATGTGGAAGATCTTCCAAACGATGGTGTAAGTATCGTGTTCATGAATCCGTCTGGAAACGTGACTGTGAGAATTCCCAGAGATTCCCAAACAAAAATGTTGGTGAAGAACAGAAGAACATTGTTACTTAACAAGGGAGAGAAGCGATTAATGCGTTTTCAAGGCACGAAGAAATTAAGCCTGAACTATATAAGGGAATCTCCGAGTTAGTGTAGCTCGAGTTTGACGAATACTTGAAATCTGGATGCATATTGGAGGTGCGTAATCCTGACGAGCTCACTACTTTTTCGAACGAAATTTCCACCAAAGAGGTGAGAATTTTCTGTCTCCTCTGGTTTGAATGCATCCGAGCTGCAAGTGGTTTATCGCAGAATGCTTCCAAAGAGTGCGGCCCAGGGATAAACTCAAAAGATTTAGCGACAGCAACGCTAGCACGCTTAAGAAACGCCAAAGATTCTGCAGCGCACTACCGAATTTCAACCATAACGTTTCACAGCGGTGTTAAACACGACGACTTGACGCATTTAAATCATTTAGGGGTATGTATGTCTCCAGATTCCATTGTTAACATGCAGTAGAAGGAGGGTAAAGTGCAAGTTTGGGAGAATGTCATTGAGGAGAATCGCAGTGCGCTTCTGTCGGCGCGAGAAATTCTCCAAGAGGGCATTGCCTCACCTTTGGATGTAAGTGAGCAAAGACTTCGATTGTGCACATTCTATTCAATTAAGGGGTAGAAGGCACTGAAAGGCATACTGGATGAAGAAAAGGAGAGAACGGCGACAGATGTTATCACCACCGACTGCCTGCAAGAAGCACTTCGAACTCTTACGAGCGCAAAACTTCCATTTTACAAGTAAGCTTTTGTTCGTGTTACATTGTTTCAAAGCTATTTCAAGGTAAATGAAAAGTTGCATTTTGTTCCCTTTACACCTCTTCTAAAAACATTGCCATTTGAAATCAGTGATTAGAATCTTAGCTGACATTTTTCTTTCTTTTTTTAACTAAATTCAATACACAAGGTAAATTAATTTAATGCCTAAACAATAGTGTATCCTTCCTCCTTTTGGAAGTCATTTACATTCAGTTCCTTGTTTGACTTCTACTTTTCAGAATGGTTGGTGACAACATTGACTATGAAATTCGTGCTCGAGTGCAATCACAAAAGCACAAGAACCGGTCTATCCACTGGACACGTCAATTTGCTGTTCTTGACAGAGCGCAGGATCCAACCCTGGACTGTCAAAGAAGTCAGAAGAAAGTAGGAGACAATCAGCTGGCCGAGATATTACCAAATCAACATGTTTAGGCACGCCTTGTGAGAAATAGGGCAGTTATTGTCAGCCGAAAAATTACAAGGTACTTAGCCCCATTCCAGTCCTTCCAAGATGTGGTTGTCAGGCACATTCCTCACAATTATAAATATTTCTATCATTTAGTCACTTGACAATAACTTAACTATTTAACCAGTTTTAAAGAGAGAGTATAATTTATAAAAATGTCCACAAAATAAAAAAAAAAAAATGTACAACTCCTTCAATCTATTTAAATTTATCTGCACACTTAACTAATAGCCATGTTGCATTCCTTTTTCCCTTATGAATTAGACAGAGTTTAAGATGTTTGTCAATCATTCATCTGCTGCTGAGGTGGGCACTTCCAGAGCAAGCATCAATAGGACAGGCAAGACAAATGCTACCGAGGGTGTGGAAAACCATTTTAATGAACATATTGAATTTCATAAAAGAGAGATAGAGGCACACCTATGTGCTTCTTTCACGGAGATGATGGGCATGAACAATATAACAGGTATTCTACCTATAATCATTGCTCAATGATAGCTTTTGAGTAATAGCACTTGCTCTGAACCTTTATGCATGAAGTTGAAGTACACAGCTTGTCATTTGTCAATGGCTCTGACATGCGAGATACATTTGGATATTACATTTGCAGAGTACGGTGTGGTTTAGTATTCAAGACTAGAGCAACTCATAACTGGTGAGAATGATTATGCATTGTGGCTCTCAACTATCTGTTCTCATAGGGTTTACAGTTTATCGAAACAATTTCACTTTTTCTAAAGTAAAGCTATATCATTGATTAATAATGGAATCACAATCACTATCTCCTATTTTCTTTTATCTCAGTACACATGAAGAGCAGAAACTGGACAAAAGTTAGACATTGATGACACTCCTTGCAGTGAAGATAAAGCTCAGTGACTAAAAATTATCACGGTGCAAAACTTGCATTTGGACTTGTTTTAGCTGAATTCCAGGTTGCTGTAAAAGAAGGAGATGGTGACAGGCTCTTTGATGTCTACAAGCTTGCTTTACTTCTTTACAAGAACCATGGCCACTAAAAGTATGCATATACAGTGCTAATGTACTTGGTAAAATGTATAGCTATACTCCCCCCATTCGAAGCACTTCAGCTGAAGTGGAACCGTACATTCAATGTAAGTGGCCTTCCAGGTAGAAAGATTTCTCTTGATTTGAAAAAAGAGCAACCTTGGGGCAAACCTTGATGAGAAAGAAGAACGAAAGAACTGCAGGAATAATAAAATCAAGGCAACTTGTTTACTATTCAGTCGACCGAGACTGCAGTTTTACTGGGCATTACTATAGAAGAAAGGTTCCAAAGGAAGAAGAAGCTGTTAATAAGATAATTCTTGACCTGATGACCAATGATGTTTTCAAGAAACACCCTGGACGGGAGGGTTATCCTTCCTTTTCAAAGTTTGAGTGCAATCTTCTGTCTGGTCTTAATTATAGGGACTTACACAACTGGCTTAGAGAGCACATTGACTTATTGGGCACTATCTTCCAACAAGAAAGATATCTAGTAATTAAAAGTAGTGGATACAGATATAGAGTACCGTAAACACCAGCCAAAAACCTGCACCCTTCACTGGTAACTGAAAAGAAATGATTTGGGGTCTTAAAAATTTGCATTATTTTGTTTGCTTACTGGAAAAATACACGTGCGAAAAGTCATTGTGCATGAAGGAGATTCAGGTCCCAGAATGTTTTGTTAACATGCGAAGAAATAATTTGCAGGAAATGCAACAAAAGGTCAGCTTTTGCACGCTGTCTCTAACCTCTGGACAGCACAGGCCCCACAAAATGGTGCAGAACATCACAGTTCTTGACTTTCTGGGTCACTGTCAATACCGAGGGAAATAGTTTCAAAATCAAACCAGTTATTTACATTAGGTTCTCCTTGTAGAACTGAACTATTGGAATTTTCGAACATAGGTGCCAATGATTCTTCACAATTAGGAATGTCCATGAACACTTCCTGAATCACTTCTAGTATTTTTAATGCATTTGTCATTGAAAATACAGGGTAGTCAGAAAGTAAATCAACACAAGTGAAAATCTTCTCAAAGTCCCTTACCACATCCTCAATTAAATGCCTTGAGAAGCCATGACAAGAGCTTTCATCTAATGCTAGTCCTTTACTTCTCATCTCATCTAGTGCTTCGATCAGTGCTTCTTTTAATGCCTTTCTATCCTGGTATGAGACTGGTCTGCATTGAGCTTTAGTGTCCTCCACTGCTGGCTCTTTTGCCTCCTCAAGTAGCAGGGTGGGTGCACAGCAACCCCTGCCCCACACTTGCATAATTGAGAACAAAAAGAACAATAATCATGCCGTGGTTCAAAGGGGCTGAATGGAATAGTCCAGAATCCTATAGGCAGGAACACGAAAACACCCTTCTGCACTGATGAGGTCTTTGACTTCTTGTTCACAGTGTGCAACTTGCTGTCCATTGAAAAGAACAATAACGTGCGACTTCTCTCCATCTCTTCCAGCTCTTCCAGCTTCTTGATGTTGGTCTAGGATGGAACGAGCTGAACCCCAATTTATAAAATACCGAACATCTGGGAAGTTTACTCCCATACAAAGTGCTGTGGAGGCCACAACTACTCTTTTCACTCCTAAACCCTTGAACTGCTCCATCACTCTGTTTTTATTACTTCTCCATGAGTTAGAATGGTAAATTCCAATTAGACAGTTGTCCTGGACAGGAGAATATGCAGGAGAGAAAATTTTCCTTCCTAGCTTCGACATTATGTAATTCGTGATAAGTGCTATTTCATTTATTGTGCTGCAAAACGCAATTGTCTTTAGACACTCTACCCCCTCATTTCTCAACAGGGTAATAAGCCAGTCTAGCTCCTTTAACTGTTGGGGCTTTTTAACTCTCCGCGCAAAAAACCGTAAATTATGGCGGTTGGGACTAACGTTAATGCATTTCACATCTTGTGCAAGATCAAGGACCTTATTTATTGTATCTTGAGCAATTGGGTCTGCCGTCCCCGTAAGGGCGCCAACTGGAGTACCTTAAAATAGGAATGGAGTAAGGATTAGCGACACTCACGGACAAATAAAAGTAAGACAAAAAAGGGAAACACTAATTACAATAGAATAAATCTTCACTATATTTCAGCTTAGCAGCCACTAGGTATTCCACCGTATGAACATAAATATGTAATTAATGGTCTGGAGTTCCGACCATGCAAATCGAGGTTTTTTAACGAATGTATTTCAATTAATAAAATAACCTCGTGAATATGGAAAAGTGTGCAACGCTCATTTGCACGAATCTGTTACCTTGCTTGCAAAATGAACGCAGTTGCCCAGGGTGACCAAAAGATTCACGGAACGCAGTGTTCTTCCCTTTCTTCGAACCTCTGAATTGAGATAACAACAGTACTGTGATCATTCGCGAGCGGGCAAAGAAATGATGATCAAACTAAGCCTAAGCGTTGGAGCAAATAAACGAACCATATAAGAGAACAAACCCTTGACCTGTACAAGTTTCCACAGTATACGAATCATCCACAATGATTGCACACATATTCTGATGAAACGGTGTGGCTGCGTTTTTCATTAAGGAAAGAAATGGCTTCGCTAAAACCTCCTCCGCTGACGCAAATACCAGGTTATATTTGCCGCACTCGATGTCCTTCTAATGACTCTTCGTAAGCGTAGCGGCCGTTAATCCCATGGAAGACGCTTCTTCCATTTGATCACACACAATACTCTGAAGTGGAAAAACGACAACTACGCTCGAAGGTGTCCCCGTCATTGTTTCTTTTACACGAACTAGTACCTGAAATATCAGACTTTTCCCAAAACCAGTTGGCAACACGGCCAGCAGATGTTTTCCAGTAACCAGTGTAGCAATTACTCCTTTTTGTTCCCATTTTAAAGCATGAGATATACCAAATTCCGAGAGACTCTTTAGTACTTCCTCGAGACCGAAATCTAACATAACTTCACGATCAGCCATCTTCCTCTTTCTCCAGTAAGAGCAAAATGTCACACCGAAATGATTGACAGTGTGTCAACTCCCAAACCAGTCAGGAACTCCGTTCGTGGGCGAACAGAGTGTGGCAAAATAACAATGACTTCGGGCAGGCGTAATCTTTACTCCCCTACCCCCATCCCTCTCCTTATTTTTGAAAGTCGATCGCCCCCTTGGTATAAAGTTATACTCTCCCCAGCGTTCTGATGTCATTAAAATCAAAGATGGCGGCTACAATATTCGTTATGAAATTACTTGGCACCCGCTAGCCAAAATTACGCCTGCTCTGAAAGCTATGTTAAAACAAATGAGGGTTTTTTGGCCATAATTCAAAAGCATGTTGTGATGAAATCCGGCTTAGTTTTCTTGGTGTCACATATTGCTAAATAGTTCTATTCAATATAAATGTCCGGAAGTTCCGCTCAGATATCGAATGGAATATAAATTTTTCGGAATCTTGTTTTAAAGATTATTTTCAAGCCCTCGAGGTCGTCTATTTTTGCGGAAATTTGAAAATTCCGACTATTAATTTAAACCAGTTATTTTATAGGTGATGTAGAGGACTTGATATAGCTAGCATCAATACAACTTTAGGAAATCAATTCTAACACGAGCGTAAAAATTGAAAGGATGGCTAGGTTCGTTTTATTATAGAAAGTGACAAGGTCATGAGGACTATGTATAGTGTGGAGACAGAGGTCAGGAAAGATTTATATTTCAATTAAGGGATTGGTGATCAAATGACTAAAATGTCGTTAATCTCCCATATGCCGCGGAAGTCTATGATGGTAAAGAATCAAGGCGTAGTTTGTATTAGTCTCGAGAGTCACGAAACTAAAATGAAGATAAATGCTCTTATTGAGCACTTTGAAGTATTCGTCACAAAATAGATCAGAGGCCTAAAAGCGACAGATTTGTTTTTGTCAGTTCCATGAATAACTGTGAATGTTACAATGCAATATATTTTCTTATAAACATTACGATACTGTAAAGGAAAGGAACGATAAAATGGCACTATTAATTAAAGCTGACGCTAAAAAATCTTATTTGTTATCATATAATTATGGATTAAACCGGTCGTACTTTCACGAACGAGCTTTTAGGTGGTTTAATCACTGATACCCAGAATCCTGTGATAGATTTCGTTGCAAATCATAGTATATGTTAACCTCTATATATCGAAAACAGAAACTGTAAATAATGTAATAAGGCGTAGTTTCGTGTAGCCTTAAAAGTCACTGTACCAGGCCACTTATCATCAGATATCTCCAGCAATTTCATATATAGTAACATTCACTGCAAAATACTTTACTGGCTTACAAATTATTTATTTCCCCTCGCCAGTTGCATGAATAGTTCTGATATTGCAATGTAAGAATATTCCTTCTAACGGAGTACGTTATTGCATGAGCAGGAGTGGTTAATGGTCTTATCAATTATCGTCGATTTTAAGAAATGACATCTGTCATCATTTACTTATGGATCTCTAACTCTTCACGGAAATATTGTTGGGGCGTTCGCTTTTGAAACTCGTCCGAAATTAAGCGAGTTAGCAAAGCTCAATACAAATGAAATTAAGTTGATACCACCAACTGAACTAGTGTGTAATTTATGTCTGCTAATCAGAGAGGATTTAAGCCTAGGGGTTCGATGAGTAATCTAATTAGGCTACCACATCGGAAAACATCGGAAACAAAGCAGGTGGTCCTTTTCATCGCTTCCGAGAAATAACACGAAAGATTACGCGTTTTATCATCTTAGAAGTTTTTCTTCCTAAAATTATTCAACACTGAGTGTACCATTCAAGGAGAGTTTAGTTTATTTTAAACTTGGAAATGCAAAGTATTATGCTATATTCAAATACCTTACACCTTCAGATTGATTTCGTTCCTCTCAAATTACTCTAACAAAAAAGTAAATATAATGTCATCTGGTGACGTTAGAAAGACGGCTACGGATTGTTAAGCCGATTCAATCAGCGTGCACAATTAAAGCAAAAAAAGAGTTACAACTAAATTACTTAAACAACTTTTCTTCACCTATCCGCCATAAAGCAGACGCCATTAATTATTTGAGGATCTCGTGTTCGGTTCTAGAGAGTTGTCTCGTCATTTTATTATAAGCTTTGACAACGCGAGGGCACATAACTTGTGACTATGTCAAAGCATACCCAATTAAATGCACTCAACTGCAATGACAGTAAGAGAGCCATGCAATCACACCATAATCAAATCAATCAATCAATCCATGCATATATTGATTAGTTACTGAGGTCAGAGTATTTGATGAACTCACGTCTGAAGATATCATTCACTTAACAGTAAAAGAACAGGACTGACTCTTTCTAGCTAATTTTATTCGCGTTTAAGATCAGAAT
>NW_026709770.1:7500-20059 GCF_030620025.1 Pocillopora verrucosa
GCCACATCATGGAAGGCTTTGTAATAAGTGGCATTCTGCTGTAGCAGAAGCGATTTCTGAAGGGAATAGTATATATGATAGATATGTTGATAAACCGGGCATACTTCTTGATGTTCATGATGTGGGGGAAATATATGAAACAAGCCTAGAGAAACATATGCACATTTCAGAAACGAAACCTGTTTGGTTATCGCCTTCAACTGATCCTTTTTCATGCACTTTGGGTTTTAATCTTACTCAGTTTTCCCTGCAAAGAGGGCAACATTTTGCTGTTTTTATTTGCCATAAAAAGTCAGTCTTAATTGTAAGTGATGGCACTGGTAAAGTCTTGGTTATAGATACCCATTTCCATGCTGATACAAACAGTGGAACATATTTTATTTATGGGAAAGCAGATGAGGTTGCATTGTATTTCACCAAAAATTACCCAGGGAAAACAGTTGGTACTCTAACAGAAGTTTCATTTGTAGTTCTTGTAGACTGAAATTACTTGTGCATGCACCATTGATATAGTTTTCACAGGTTATTGGGCTTAAAATAGAAAAACAGCTGTCTGGCATTTTCCCTTGTCTTTTTGTTTATGGTGAAAAAAATAAAAAAAAATCACCCACCAGTTATATTTTGAAACACTGCCGAAGAATGAATCCATATTTATGGCAAGGAGAAAAGAAAAAAAATCAAAGATCAGTTTAATTTGATGCTTCAGGGTTACTTTACTTGTCATAGCTCTGAAATTTTTTCTGCATTTTGGCTTAGTCATTGGCAGCCTACTATTTTGAGCCCAGCTGTTTGTTGTTTAAGTTGAATATTAACCCTACGTACATTAATGTACCACTGATCGATGGTGGTCCAGGAAAAGTACACTTTCAAATTGACATTGACATAAACTTGAAGTTGATTCATTTTTAAGAGTAAGCTGCATTGCAGACCAGAAATCTTAACTGGCAGGTACGTTTGAGTATTTGCCTATAATGTTGTGTTAAAACACATTGCAATAATATTGCACATATTAATTAGCCTTATATATCATTCATTTTTGTGCATGCACTTGTACCAAAGTATAGTGATATGTAAGGAATGCATTGAGTTGATTTCTACATCTTGACAAAGTTGAATTATAGCTGGCTTTAGTAATACACACCATGTTCAGCCAGCTCCAGATCTTTCAACATCTATCTTTGGATAACTGCTTTGTGTGGTATGGAGTCAGTTGGCAGGTCATTGATCCTTAAGCATGGCAGATTTCTCAAATGTTTCTGATAGCAAATTTAGGACTTGTAGCACTTCTACTCGTCTGTTGGTGTCTTTGTTTTTTTTATGCCTTTTTTGGGTCTTGAAATGCACCCTCATGGCAGCTGTCATGAACAAAAACAGTTAACATTTTGCAAGTGAATAACCAGCCACTAATAAATATTTAATTTTCTGACAAATTGGGAAAAACAAGTGGTGATCACTGCTTTGCACCATTTTGTTTTTACTCAGAGGTAAAATGCAAAGGCTTTTCACCTCCAAGTTAGCCACTCATGTATACAAAGTATTCTTCATATGTGTGATACATACTAGGGAAGGATATTCATGGCTAGTGAGCAGGTGTCCTACTCTCTTTCCAACAAAGAAAAAGAGATTTCTGCTAGCAGGCTAGATATTCAACATTAAGGAAAACAAGGAAAGAATGTGGCACTTTTACAATCAAATATGTCTAATTATATGTAAATTGTTAACATCACCTGAAAGATAAAAAAAGAAAGAAAGAAAAGAAGGAAGGGAGTACATTAAAAAACAGAATTGAACAATTAATCTTAACTGTAGCTTTCCTTTTATATCCTTTGATGCAGAGTTTATTGCAGATACATTTGAACTACTGAACCCAACTTTGGTCACTTTTGCAGAAAACACTTACCTCTTATGACATTTGATGGTGTGGAAGTGTCAGTACTTCTGACTCCATTTATTATTGCTGCATTAACAGCTCTGTTATCTTCATGAGAAAAGCTAAATACAAATCAAAGCTGAATTAGAACTGTGTTGTCATCTTAATTCTCTTTTAAACCCTCTGAGTGGTACATGCCTGTGAGAGTCCACAATATTTGACAAGGAAAGTCAACATTGAACCCTTTTTTATGTGACTACGTCCCTTACATTTTTAAGTAGTCCAGTATTTATGTCAAACTAACTCTACTAAGACTGTTTGTTGTAAAACATACAATGTCTTTATAACCACAATCAAAACATCATTTTAGTCTCTCAATTGACATTAGCTTCCCATTCTGAAAAAAATGAAAAGAAATTAAAACTGACCTTTTGGATAGATCCCATTTAACATCTGTACCATCTTCACTAGTCAGAGTGGAATAGACATCCCTGATGTGGGCCTTGAAAAAATAGTTAGCAAGTTAAAAAATTTCAGACACTTTGCTGAATATAGCTTAAGTAAATTTATGCCTTTAAAACACAAATAAGTCTAAAACAAGATCTGTAAAAATGATAGTACATCTGCAAAATGGAATTAACCCGAATTATGTTTTTCAGAAAAAAAAATTCCTTTCCAGTGACAAAAGAATTAGTAAAGCCTAGTCCGAGCTCTTTCTCAATCAAGTTTATCAGCCTTGAATACATACAATGGCCTCACCCAAGAAAGTACATACTATAGGTTTTACACTGTACTGTCAATATTTTGAACCCCTAAAAATTTTGGTGGTTTTATTGTCCGACACTGTCTTTGTCCAAAATCAAGCACTGTAACTCAGAAATGGCCTCTTGAAGCCTTCTAGATCAAAACTAATATAATCATTTGGGGATTTTCAATGAATTACTATTACATATATTAAAAATGATCAAGAGTAATAACATGGTGTTCACATTTGTTTTGAAAGACATCCATCAACAATAAACACTGTGTAGTCTAACTCCAAACAAAGGATAGTAGTTTTGTAGTGAGAATGGACCCTTAGACTTTGATCCGTTTTTCCCTGCGGTGTGGGTACATTTACCCTCTACACGTACATGGGATAGTATACTGGGACTTTGACTTTCATCATCGCTGAGGGAGAAAAAAGCGGGGGAAAAAAGAAAAATTAATTATCCTTAAGCTTAATCTATGAAGAGAGGTGACTTACTGAAAGCGCCTTCGAAAACCGCGTCGCTTGCGCCGTTGGTCTGTTTTCCCGCCCTTGGCCCTGCAAGTGTCCCTCGAGCCGTTCCTCCAATCTTCTGTTAAAATCCCCTTGTCTAGCGAAAAACGCCTGCAACTGCTCCATAACTTGGCTCCCACTATCGTTGGCAGTTTCAACCGGGGTTCTGTAAAGCGGCTCCAGGACCTGAGATACTGTTGGAGTCGACGTTCTTCTTGGCGTCGGTATGACGGCCGGCACCAAAGGGGTGGATACTGTGGATTCCAGAGAAGTAGATTCCAGAGTTTCAATCGATCCTTGTAAACTGCCTAATCCATCTAGAACTCTTGGCAGCGACTCGACTACCGAGTTATCCTCTTGATGTTCTAGGCGACCACTAGCTTGTACGCCGTGTGAGACGATCGGTGTGGTCGAAGTTCTGGTGGAACTAGTGGTAGTACTACGAGTGTTAGAGCTTCTGGTGGAACTAGTGGTAGTAGTACGAGTGGTAGAGCTTCTGGAACGTCTTGCTGGTTTCTCTGCCATTATACGGTGTTTTGATTTACTCGGGATTTGCCTTGCCATGGACTTCGAGACGAAAAGCGAAGAAATATCCCGCCTAAAGTTCAAACGCAATTCATCATCTCGTCGTAGCTGTTTATTAACTACTTTGAAGATCATTTGATGTTATTACTGGTCCATTCAGTTCTCTGCATGAATCCCTGCTGTCTCTGTCCAGTCTCTACTCCTATTTGTTGCAAGCGCATGCACAGTCTTTCTTCTGCTGAGCGGAGAGCCCAAGTTCATCGTTACAGAAAAATTATTGGATTGGTTTTGTATTTCGCTGCACATAAAAAAGTTAAACGGCTCATGAGTTTCTTTTTCTTGGCGATCAATCCTGCAGATGTTGACGTGTGTGCTGAAGAAGTGAACCAGTTGCACGATGTTTGCATTCAAAGACCAGTCGCAATGGCAAGTTGTGATGGAGGCAGCGTTTCTGAACCAGGTATATCATTGTATGTATAGGCTAACGCTACTTTGATGCACATACTAGTGAGACAGGTTACTGGAATCAAACAGGATTGCCTAACTGTCATTTTCAGAGTCACACCTTGCTTTTTGTAGGGTTACTATAAAACGGGGGTTTCCCATTTACGACTAGGGCTCAGTCAATAGTAAACAAGGCAATGCATTGTAGCTAAAAGTAGCACAGAATAAATTTTCTTTGCTTCTTATTCCGAATGAAACAGAAAGAAATATTTAAAACTAGCAAACTAATGTGAAATATTGCCACAGCATTATTATAACCAGTAAGGGTGTTAATGCTCTATAGATACACTTAAAACTTTATGCTCACTTAAATTTCAAATTTGAAATACATTATTTAACAATTATCCAGTTAATTTTTATAGGTATTTATTTGCATCATATAAGGGCAAACAAAGAATTTTGAGAAACAAACTATGTTTAAAGTGGATTTGATATTTGAGAAAAACAATAATTGTGCACTCCTCTTGCCTCCACCTGCAAAAAAAATGCAAATTAGTTGGGGTCAAGGGCCAAGTCCCTTTCATAGTGTGCCTTTGTATTTTAGAAGTTGTTCCTGTCCCCTTCTGGGAGGTGTAAGTTAATTAAGGCTTGACTGTATTTTTCATTTTGTCATGGTCCATTCAGCACTTAGTTGTTGGCGTCCTTCTGTCTCGGGAGACAATGGAGTTGCGCCCATGGTCAGTCTGTGGTGGAGCTGCAGCGCCGGCTGTGGCTGTAGAGACCGATCCTCGAGCGGCAGATCCTGCTGCAGTTGCTGCATGCGAAGACGTTGTCGTCCGAGGGGGATGGGTTGGCCTCTGCTCTCTGGGGCCTGCGAGCTCTCTTGTCTTCCCACTGCTCCTCTCTTTTCTGCTCTGCTGTCTTGATGGCTGACATGGTGGTGGATCGTCAGCCGCTGAGGTCCGCTGCCAGTGCTTCGAAGCCTGCTGGCGCAATGCCACCCGCCTTCAGGTCCCGCTTGAGCACATCCTTGTAGCGGAGCGAAGGTCGTCCAGTGGGTCTGGACCCAGTGGCAAGCTCACCGTACAGAATGTCTTTCGGTAGCCTGCCATCTTGCATGCGGGTGACATGACCGAGCCATCGCAGGCGTCTCTTGGTTAGCAGGGCGTACATGCTCACAGTTCCTGCCCTTGCTAGGCCTTCGGTGTTTGGGATGCGATCCTGCCAGGTGATGCCGAGGATTCTCCTGAGGCAACGCAGGTGGAAAGCATTGAGCCTGCGTTCTTGCCGGGTGTAGGGAGTCCAACTCTCGCTGCCGTACAGCAGTGTGCTCAGCACACACGCCTGGTACACTTGCGTCTTGGTCTTGATGGTGAGCATAGTGTTCTCCCACACTCTCTTGGTCAGTCGGGCCATAGCTGTTGAGGCCTTGCCGATCCTCGTGTTCAGCTCGGTGTCCAGGCTGAGGTTGCTGGAGATGGTGGACCCAAGATAGGTAAAGTCCTCCACCACATCAAGGGTACAGTCACCTATGGAGATGCTGGGAGCAGTGCTGACGTCTTGGCCCAGGATGTTGGTCTTTTTTATGCTGATTGTGAGGCCAAACTGTGAACAGGCATGGGCAAAGCAGTTGATGAGCTCCTGGAGGGCAGTTTCGGTGTGAGCTGTGATGGCGGCATCATCAGCGAAGAGCATCTCCCGGATGAGGACTTTGCGCACCTTTGTCTTGGCTCGGAGGCGTGCCAGGTTGAACAGGCTACCGTCGCTCCTGGTGTGCAGGTAGATGCCTTCTTCGGATTGGCTGAAGGCGTAGCGCAGCAGCAGGGAGAACAGGATGCCAAAAAGTGTCGGCGCGAGGACACACCCTTGTTTGACGCCGCTCTTGATGGGGAAGGGGTCCGAGGAGGAGCCATCGTACTGGACAGTACCTTTCATTTCCTTGTGGAAGGAGGTGATCATCCTCAGTAGCTTGGGGGGGCATCCAATCCTGTGCAGGAGTGTGAACAAACCTGACCTGCTGACCAGGTCGAACGCTTTGGTCAGGTCTATGAAAGCGATGTACAGGGGGCGTCTCTGCTCACGGCATTTCTCTTGTAGTTGCCTCAGAGAGAAGATCATGTCGATCGTAGACCTTTCGGCTCGAAATCCGCACTGTGATTCTGGGTACACACGCTCTGCCAGTGACTGCAGTCTGTTCAACACGACGCGGGCAAAGGTCTTGCTGACGATGCTGAGGAGGGATATTCCGCGATAGTTATTGCAATCGCTGCGATCACCTTTGTTTTTGTAGAGCGTGATGATGTTGGCGTCACGCATGTCCTGAGGCACACTTCCTTCCTCCCAGCATTGTAGCAGAAGTTCGTGGAGATGTTTGAGAAGACTGGTCTCTTTGCCTGCTTTTATGACCTCTGGCGGAATGCCATCGTTGCCTGGGGCTTTGCCGCTGGCTAGGGAGTCTATGGCCTTACTGAGCTCCTCGATAGTGGGTGGGTCATCAAGCTCTTCCATGACTGGCAGGGGGCTCGTGTTCTCCACTGCTGTGTCAGTCACGACGGTCTCCCTGGAGTACAGCTCCTGGTAATGTTCCGCCCATCTTGCCATTTGCTTTGCACTGTCTGTGATGATTTCGCCAGTGGATGACTTGAGAGGGGCAGTCTTGATTGCGCATGGGCCGAAGGCTTTCTTCGTTCCCTCATACATGGCTCGAATGTTGCCGCAGTCAGCCGATGTCTGGATGCCTTGACATAGGTTCTGCCAGTAGTTGTTGGCGCACTGTCTAGCAATCTTTTGGGCTTCACTTCTGGCTCGTCTGAGGGCAGTCAGAGTCTTTTCACAGGGGTCTTTCTTGTAGTTCAGTAGGGCAGTTCTCTTGGATGAGATGGCTGGCTCAAGTTCCTCGATTCCGGCTTCGAACCAGTCGGGGTTTTTGCGCTCTCTCTTTCCAAAAGTGTCCACAGCAGATTTGTATGTAGCATCACGAATGTGGTTCCATCTATCCTCAGCGCAGCTAGTTGGACAGTCGCTGAGGGCCTCTTGGATGGCATCTGCGAAACGTCCGCGTAGTTCAGGCACAGAGGTCACGGCTGTATTGATGCGGGGACGTCCTTTGTGCTTTAAGTGGTGGATTCGCTTGGGTTGGAGACGCACTTTGCTGGCGACCATAGAGTGGTCGGTGTCGCAGTCAGCGCTGTGGTAGCTACGGGTGGACAGGACACTGTTCAGCAGGGGTCTGCGGGTGATCACGAGATCCAGCTGGTGCCAGTGACGGGATCTGGGGTGCCGCCAAGACACTCTGGTGAGGTTTCGTGGTGAAGAACGTGTTTGTGATGCAGAGGTCATGGAAGGAGCATAGCTCGAGGAGACGCTGCCCGTTCTCGTTGAGTTTGCCTACGCCAAAGTGGCCGATGCATCGAGGCCAGGAGGTGAAGTCTGAACCAATCCGGGCGTTGAAATCGCCAAGCAGGTACAGGTGTTCTGAGGGGGGTATTTCCTTGATGGCGGTCTCAAGCTGGCTGTAGAACTCGTCCTTAGCCTCTGCTGTAGAGCAAAGCGTGGGGGCATAGGTGCTCATAATGTTCACAGGGCCTGAGGTTGTTGTGAGGCGAAGGGAAAGGATGCGGGCTGTGCCTTCTGAGGGTGGTTCGACTGAGGGCAGTAGGGAGTTCCTAACCGCAAAGCCTACACCATGCACACGATGCTCCTCTGGAGCTTTCCCCTGCCAGAAGAAAGTATAGTCCTCCTCTTTCAGGCTGCCATTGGATGGAAGTCTAGTTTCCTGCAGTGCTGCTATTTCAATGTTGAGCCTCTTGAACTCTCCGCTGATGACTGCTGTCTTCCTTGCGTCATCGATCTGCTGGAGATTGTCGGAGAGGCCAGGGCACATGGTCCTGACATTCCAAGTTGCCAGTCTCAGCGCTGGCGGCTTTGATGTCTTTCTTCTTCTTTTGTCTGGTGCGGGATTTACAGTCTGCTCTTCGGTGTTGTCCTTAGCTCCAAGCACCCATTGAAGCAGGCAGACTGTGACGGGTCAGCACCTTACTGGCTGGGGGCTGCCCAGCTTGAGGCGGGCGATAGCTGACCAGTGGGACGCGAAGATCCCTCCCACCGTCGGAGACAGCCCCTGGCGTCCGAGCTCACGCCAATACGCTCTGGGCTTATAACCGGTATCTGCTGTCTCCCGTGTTGTTTCTGTCGCTGGAACAGCGGCACTGGAGTGACCTCTCCAGGGCGCAAGCCTGGGCGGAGTGTGTGGAGATCCTGGGTTGCCCAGTCGACAGGACCCCCCTCTCGGCCTCGCCGGTGTAGTCCAAAGGAATGCAGAGCAGTACGTTTGGCACCAGGTTGGCTGCAGGAGCTGCCGGAGTCAGTGAGCACTGCACGCTGGTCCGCCTTCGGGGCTCCACTCCTGATTTGAAGGGTTTACTCCCCTACACATGGCCGTTGGATCTTCAGATCTCCTCCGCCCTCTAGCCGTTGGCTGCCTGGAGCAGCTCCTCCGCCTAGTAGTGATGCAGTGTAAGCATAACCCCCTCACATGGTTTAGCCCGCCAGCTGAGGCGGTGTGCCGGGGTGTGGCGCTTGGAGCCAGCACGTGAGAGATTTAGGAGATGGATGAGGACCAGTGTGCCCGTCCACCCTACCAAGTAGGATGGAGCTGCCAGACGACAAAGGTACTACCTCTATCCAGAGCCCCCCTACACCCCATGGTCCATTGTCATGGTCCATTCAGCACTACATGTAGGTATACTGTAACAGTAGCACACCAACTGCTATCAGTTTTGAAGTGGGCATACCTTTTGAAAAAATGTGTGCAGAATGACAGATACATAACTCTTTTAAACTTATCAGGTTTGGATGGTGTTCCTATCCACAATCTAGAAGAGGAAGATTACCTTTTAGTTCATGGTTTTGATGACAGTGATTCAGAGAATGACTTTATTTATCATGAGAGGATGCCACATGCATTACTCAAAGAAGTGTGGGATTTGCCTGGTGAGGATGTTGATACAGACTTCCCCCAAAATCAGGGTCAACTAACCTCTGTGGATGTTAACAACACATCCAGAATAAATGGAAGTTTCAAGCATCTTCTTCGTGGTTGCTGATTTTCCTGTGCCTTTGGTCTTCATTTTCTTCATTATCTGACAATGCATCGGAAATACTTCTTACTTTTTTGAGGGCAATGTTTGATTCCATGGGTACAATCTTTCCAGTTGTTGCAAGTTTTGCTGTGCTGTTCCCAAAGTCAGTCCATTTATTATGCAAGCAACTGGGAATGGACAAAGACAGATTTATTAAATACATTGTGTGCCCAAAGTGTCACACTTTGTACAATTTTGATGACTGCTATGAACTGGTTTGCGGTCGAAAAGTCACCAAGAAGTGTACTTTTGTTCAGTTTCCAAACCATCGGCAACATTTCCGCCATACCAAGTGTGGTGAACCACTTTTAAAAGAAGTTTCCTTAAAGAGTGGGGGGACTAAGCTTTACCCACACAAAGTGTACTGTTATAACAGCATCATTGACAATCTCTATCAATTCCTTCAAAGGCCAGGATTTGTCGATAAATGTGAATTATGGCGAAGCAGGGGTATACCTGATGGATTCCTTGCAGATATCTTTGATGGACGTATCTGGAAGGAATGGCAGAACGTGGATACAAAAGCATTTTTGGCAGCACAGAGGAACTATGCATTTATGCTCAATGTTGACTGGTTCCAGCCTTTCAAGCATTCAGTGTATAGTGTTGGAGTGCTCTATATAGTTCTGATGAACCTCCCCAGGGTTGAGAGGTTCAAACCAGAAAATGTTTTCTTTGTTGGTGTGATCAACCAAACGAACCAAAACACAACATTAATTCATACTTACAGCCCCTCGTAGCTGAACTGAATGTGCTGTGGAAAGATGGCATAAGTGTCAGGGCACATGGGTCAACTACAAATGCCAAATTCCATGCTGCTCTTCTTTGTGTTGGCTGCGACATCCCAGCAGTGAGAAAGGTTTGTGGATTTACTGGCCATGGATCAAATATAGGCTGTTTAAAATGCAAGAAATTTTTCCCTGGCTCAGTTGGTACCAAAATTGATTTTTCGGGCTTTGAACCATGCCCTCCAAGGAGTAACAATGAGCACGGACTGCAAGCACAGGAGATCTTGAACCAAACAACTGCTGGTGACTGTGCAAACCTTGAACAGCAGTTTGGAACAAGGTATACAGAATTAATGTTGTTGCCTTATTTTGATTGTGTTCGGTTTCACATTATTGACCCAATGCACAGTCTGTTTACTGGAACAGCTAAGCATATTATGAAGAATGTATGGTTAGATCCAGAGAAGTCATTGCTTGACAAGAATAACTTGCAACAGATACAAGAAAAAATGGACAAGCTTAAAGTTCCCGCCAGTGTGGGAAGAATGCCCAAGAAAATACAGAACAGTTATGGGGGCTTTACAGCCGATCAGTGGAAATCATTTACAGTTCTTTTTTCCATACATGCCTTGTGGAATGCCTTGCCCAGCAGTGACATGGAAGTGTGGCGTAATTTTGTTATGGCTTGTTCTTGCCTGTGCTCTACTGTTCTTACAGAAACAAAAGCATTGCTGGCCCACTCCTACCTTTTGAAGTTTTGCCAGGGTTTTGAACAGTTGTATGGCAAACACAGAGTAAGTCCAAACATACATCTGCGTACCCATCTTGTTGAGTGTGTCTTGGATTATGGACCTGTGTATTCATTTTGGCTGTTCAGCTTTGAGCGCTATAATGGAATTCTTGGCGAGTACGGAACCAATCAACGTGCTGTTGAGAGACAGTTAATGTGCAAGATCTTATCAAGTCAGTTTATGAAGGATCTGCCTTTGCCTGTTGAGTTCCAAGATATATTTAAACCTCTGCTTAACAGACTGTACTCAAAACAATCAGGAAGTCTTCAAGAACAGTGTCTAACTGAGAAGGACCAGGTGTCTGGAGAAATTATCCAAGCTTATGTGCTGTCCACTGGTCATATGCGAACTGGTGGCGAATTTGAGAGCAGTTTCTATTTGTACACATGCTGTGGACCATACTCAAGAGACACTATAGATGTAGATGTTCCTCCCCATCTAAAGAAATCCTATGCTACGTTTTTGGATAGGCTGGATGAAACCTCTGTTACGACTCACGTTGAATGTTATGCTTGTTGTAAATTCAATGGTGATCTCTTTGGCTCCATTAAATCAAGAGGAGATAGATTAGCATTTGTGTTGGCAAGGTGGTGTAAACTTGGTGGCACAATTGACACCTCTGGAGCTGATTTGAGACCAGGTGTTATTGATTATTTTATGAAACAAAATGTACTAGAAAATTATATGTGACCTCTGTTTTGGCTTCTGTACGTTGGTTTCAAGCTCACCCATCAAGATACTCCTTAGGTGCTCCTGTCGAGGTCTGGTGTAAAGATCTCTTTGAACCTGAAGGTGAATCAACATTTATTCCAATTCAGAGAATCAGTGGAAAGTTTATACCAGCAATTGACATTCTCCAAGATGAACATGTCCTTGTGTCATTAGTCCTCTTACACGCAAATTGCAGTGTTAGCTTTAGTGCTTATTAGATTGATACCATTCATAGTTTATTTTATGTTCAAGTTTTATATCTTGATAGATATAGACCACTGCAGTTCTTTTTTATTGACTTTTACTTTTTTTAATTTGTTGAAGGTGGCTGGTGAAGGCCAAGGCATCAAATTGAAATTGCTTTTAACTTCAGATAAGTCCTGGAAATGTTAAAAAAAAAAAAATGAATAATTGAACATTAACAAAAATAAGCCCACCAAAAAGTCGCTTTAGGAAAATGTTGGCCCAGTGCTTATTATCAGAATTTAGGTTTCTCAGGCCCTCAATGGTTACATTACGCAGCTAGTATAAAATTGTCATTTTTCTTATTAATTACTTGCGCTTTTGTTGGAAACTTAATTTTGTTTTTATTTGCAACCTGTTACAGTGGAACCTTGATTTAAAAAACCTGTATATAAAGAAGTCCTCAGTTTAGCGAATGATGCAATGCATTTTTCACCCTAGTAAAAGTAAAATATATAAAAAAAACTTGATATAATAAAACCTCATAATATTGTGAACATATTTTGTGAGACCCATGGCCCTTCCTTTTATTATAAGGGTTCCACTGTATGGCATGGACATTAGCAAGATTTCTTAGGGATTTTCTATATAAAACCATTAAAATGACTGGCAAGCAACTAGTAATTTTTTGTACAGTTCATTTAGATTAATACCATTGAAGTATCAAATTCCTCCATCCTAGATCACCCCTTCTCTTTTTACTGTGCGACAATTGTTTTTTTTGTTTTTTTTTGCTATCCCTCCCAGCCCTCTTTTCTCCGAGGTCCACTTAGTAGTGATTTCCTTCAGCTAAAAAAAAAAGTTTGTTATCATTGTTATCATTGCGAAGTCCGAAAAAGTCTGGA
>NW_026709771.1:0-22500 GCF_030620025.1 Pocillopora verrucosa
TGATGACATCGTGTGCAGGTGATCTATTTTATACAATCAAAGAGGGAATCGATGGGCCTTCCTAGATTTGTTCCTTCTCTCGCGGTATTATGAATTAATTATTATCTAGTCTTACTCAATATTGTGAAATTTATCAATCGTTTCTTTTCGCGACTATGGACCTGAACAACGTATTTTAAAGGAGCAGTAAGAAATAAAAACTAATGTCCTCCCTTGCTAAGTAGGAAGGTTACGGCCTCAGTTTTGCCATATGTTTTTGCGATTTTTAACGGTGTGCGACCTGCAAAATCTTTTGAATTAACATCCAAACCAAGTGACAGCATTTTTGTGATGATGGCGACATTACCACCCTCTGAAGCGGCGTGCAGTGAATTTCTTCCTGACTGGTCTCTAATACAGGGATCGGCTCCTTTGTCTAAAAGATAATTTACAGCTTCAATCTTGCCATAAGCTGCAGCCAACATCAATGGTGTACTTCCTGTACTATCTTTTGAATCGACATCTAGACCACGTGACATTAGTGTCTCGATGATGGTGACATTACCACCCTGTGAAGCGGCGTGCAGTGAATTCATTCCTAATTGGTCTCTAATACAGGGATCGGCTCCTTTGTCTAAAAGATAATTTACAGCTTCAATCTTGCCATAAGCTGCAGCCAACATCAACATCACTATCTTTTGAATCGACAACTAGTGACATTTCTCTCGGTGACATTATGCAGTGAATTTCTTCCTAACTGGTCTCTAATACAGGGATCGGCTCCTTTGTCTAAAAGATAATTTACAGCTTCAATCTTGTGCAGCCAACATCAATGGTGTACTTCCTTTACTATCTTTTGAATCGACATCTAGACCACGTGACATTAGTTTCTCGATGACGGTGACATTACCACCCTGTGAAGCGACGTGCAGTGAATTTATTCCTAACTGGTTTCTAATACAGGGATCGGCTCCATTGTCTAAAAGATAATTTACAGCTTCAATCTTCAAACTGCAGCCGCCATGCCACTATCTTTTGAATCGACATGACCACGTGACATTAGTTTCTCGATGACAGTGACATTCTGTGAAACGTGGTGAATTTATTCCTAACTGGTTTCTAATACAGGGATCGGCTCCATTGTCTAAAAGATAATTTAAAGCTTCAATCTTGCCAAAACCTGCAGCCAACATCAATGGTGTACTTCCTTTTCTATCTTTTGAATCGACATCTAGACCACGTGACATTAGTTTCTCGATGACGGTGACATTACCACCCTCTGAAGCGGCGTGTTGTAAATTTCTTCCTAACTGGTCTCTAATACAGGGATCGGCTCCTTTGTCTAAAAGATAATTTACAGCTTCAATCTTGCCACAAGCTGCAGCCAACATCAATGGTGTACTTCCTGTACTATCTTTTGAATCGACATCTAGACCACGTGACATTAGTTTCTCGATGATGGTGACATTACCACCCTGTGAAGCGACGTACAGTGAATTTGTTCCTAACTGGTTTCTAATAGAAGGATCGGCTCCTTTGTCTAAAAGATAATTTACAGCTTCAATCTTGCCAAAACCTGCAGCCACCATCAACGGTGTATTCCCTCCACTATCTTTTGAATCGACATCTAGACCACGTGACATTAGTTTCTCGATGACAGTGACATTACCACCCTGTGAAGCGACGTGTAGTGAATCTATTCCTAACTGGTTTCTAATAGAAGGATCGGCTCCATTGTCTAAAAGATAATTTACAGCTTCAATCTTGCCACAAACTGCAGCCCACATCAATGGTGTACTTCCTCCACTATCTTTTGAATCGACATCTAGACCACGTGACATTAGTTTCTCGATGATGGTGACATTACCACCCTGTGAAGCGACGTGTAGTGAATCTATTCCTAACTGGTTTCTAATAGAAGGATCGGCTCCATTGTCTAAAAGATAATTTACAGCTTCAATCTTGCCACCAATTGCAGCCAACATCAACGGTGTATTCCCTCCACTATCTTTTGAATCGACATCTAGACCACGTGACATTAGTTTCTCGATGACGGTGACATTACCACCCTGTGAAGCGGCGTGCAGTGAATTTCTTCCTAACTGGTCTCTAATACAGGGATCGGCTCCATTGTCTAAAAGATAATTTACAGCTTCAATCTTGCCACAAACTGCAGCCAACATCAACGGTGTACTTCCTTCACTATCTTTTGAATCGACATCTAGACCACGTGACATTAGTGTCTCGATGATGGTGACATTACCACCCTGTGAAGCGGTGTGCAGTGAATTTCTTCCTGACTGGTCTCTAATACAGGGATCGGCTCCCTTGTCTAAAAGATAATTTACAGCTTCAATCTTGCCATAAGCTGCAGCCAACATCAATGGTGTACTTCCTTTACTATCTTTTGAATCGACATCTAGACCACGTGACATTAGTTTCTCGATGATGGTGACATTACCACCCTGTGAAGCGACGTGTAGTGAATTTCCTCCTAACTGGTTTCCAATACAGGGATCGGCTCCTTTGTCTAAAAGATAATTTACAGCTTCAATCTTGCCACAAGCTGCAGCCAACATCAATGGTGTACTTCCTCCACTATCTTTTGAATCGACATCTAGACCACGTGACATTAGTGTCTCGATGATGGTGACATTATCATCCTTTGAGGCGGCGTGCAGTGGAGTAATGCCAGAGTGGCCTTCAATAAAGGGATCAGCTCCTTTGTCCAAGAGGTAATTTACGGCATCTATTTTGCCAGTCGAAGCAGCTAAAATTAAAGCCGTTTTACCATCGTTATTTTTTGTGTTGATATCCAGGCCACGTGACAACATATCCTCGATGATGGCAAAGTTGCCAGTCTGCACAGCTGATGACAGTGAGTTCCAATCGTCGCCTGCTATCGTCTGAGTGTCACGTTTATCTGAAAAAAAAGATAAATGAAAAAAAATTTCACAGCAGAAGAGACATACCTCTCCGTATTTTGTAATAATAAGAACGTTTATACTCAATATATAAAAATAGACAGTCAAAGATTGCATTTGGCTTCTGATATAAAACAATTTTTAGAGCATTGGAAAGAACTAGAGGTTGTATAATGACGAAAGAATATAGTTTTGCTGGGGTTCGCTCAAAAGCCTTATGGTTCCCCTATCCTCTGAGCCCCAACAATGTTACTTATGCTTCTTATTATTTTATTGCGATTCCATTTTTTGAGACATTTTTCTTCATACAAAACGGCATTCCGCTTTTAGGATATTCCGTCATTATGCCGATCCACCGTTCTTCCATTCCATTTTTCAGTTATATAATTCAAGGTATCGTATCTCGCAGCTTGCTCGCTTCGCAAATTGAGCGGCTCTATTCGGCATAATAATAATAATAATAACAATGATGATAATAATAATAATAATAATAATAATAATAATAATAATAACTGCGGGCGACAAGAGGAGCAAGCAATCCTAATCTCAACGTTGCTTTTACAAACGCATGCGGGCAGGTGTGTAGTTTGGCCCTGATTCGATTTTTGCTCAAATAGTGAGTCTACCACTAAGAATGTATGGAATGCAAAGAACGCTATTTTCTCACGCGCATCATGTGTAATTTGGACCTTGGAACACGTGAAGCTAACGCATAGCAGCAGCGCCGACCAATCCAAATCAAGCGTGTCGATATCTGGATTCGACGTTTCCGTTCATGTCGCGTTGGATGCCATTTCTCGGCCGCATTCCGCCTCAGGCGAGTAGCGAGAGTGTTGTTCGTCTGTTAGTCCTTGACCTCAAGCGTAGAGAGAGAGTTGTATCTGTTCGTCCTTTAATTCAAGCGTGGAGCGTCGGTATTGTTCGTCCTTGACCTGACAAGCGTATAGTCTGAGATTGTTGTCTTTGATCTCATAGAAGCGTGGAGCGAGAGCGTTGTTCGTCCTTCAGTCCTTGGAACGGGATCGTTTATACATTATATTTTGGAATAATCTGAAATTTCTTCATATATTGGTCGTTTCGTTTCAGTAATAAATAAATAACTGAAAGTAATATATTTACAAATAGATAATTGTTGCATTACATCAATCATTTTGACTCGATCAATACGCGTATTTTATAACCTTCAGTGATTTTCTTTACACCATGAAACAACAACAATTACAGCATATTACTAAAACTAAGCAAAACAAAACAATGGGACTAGTGTCTCGTGGAATGATCTAGTGTTGGTAACTGTTTCACAGGTTTATTAAAATCACCCTATTGTTAGTGTCAAAATAGAGGAAAAAGCGATTGGAGCATGGGGGGTGTCCTCATGGACTAAATTTTCAACCCCGCAAAACAAATCTTTTCTCCCTATGGGCCCCCAAATCTTTCATTAACCAAATAGCCAAAAATGCATCGTCCTCGCCCGCATTTCCTAACCTTTGGTTATTACTAGTAATAATAATAATACTTAGCAAGGTAATTTGGTATTATCAACTGAGTTGATAAGTTTAACGTAAATTGGCCATCGTTAAGGGTTTCAAAGCTGACGTTTCGAGCGTTAGCCCTTCGTCAGAGCGAATGAAGGAATTGTGGCTCCTGTGTGTGTTTCTATGCAGAAAATGGATCAACGCTTTTGGTGGGAACATGGTAACTAGCATAGATAAGTTGAACGAAAAGTGTTCGTTGATAACCTGGGACTAAGAGTGCCGATTTGAAAGATAACTTCTTTTGTTCGAGGGTTCTGCGGCATTCAAAGAATAAGTTCACCTTCTATACAGAACATTTCAAACACGGTTTCCAGCATTTCACGAAGAATGATAACGGTTTTTTTTGCTGTCATCACAACAAGATCAAAAACTAAACAAGAACAGAATGATAGCTTTTTACATAGATTCTAAGAGTATAAAGCATTTCTGTAAACTTTTAACTAAGTCACGTGATTTCTTACATTTCAATTTTGATCGTTTGACTGATCGATGTAAACCAAAATATAATGAAATGTACATGTATTCTTGAGACATGGTTGAGTCAATCTTAATATGACATTTAAATATCGCATTGGATTGATTGACTTAACCATCACTATTGGGCAGTCGTTTTGAATTCGATGAATATCAATAGAAATCAATAAACTATTGGTTTGGTGGTGTTTGTTGGATCCAGAGTGACTGCTTAGCAGTGTCTGAGATATATATTGCTGTATTGTTTAAAAGGAGCTGAATATATTTTTTATATATTTAAATAAATTTATAAATGTTATTATATATTAATATTTTTACGTTATATTATTGTAACACGACCCCACAAACCTCTGGCTTTAAATACTTATGGCGTTTAAATAAAGTTTTATTATTATTATTATTATTATTATTATTATTATTATCATCACAGAAACTAAGCTTGGTAATTTTGACTTTTCGATACTGACCACCGATATCCACGTCAAATTCAGATGGTGCTCCTTCAGTTCCCATACCGCTGTCAGATGCTTCAGACATTAAACTTTTCGTCTCAAACTGTAGACTTTCCACGTACATTTTGGTAAAATTCCATTTATGTTCGTCAATGCCCCGTGGCTTTTCTTCAAGTCTTTCGTAACTGGCATTCTGAACTAAAAAAAACAAAGAAATAAAATGTTTTTCCTAAAAATGTCATTTTAGAGTACAAATGTATTTAGGTGTTTAGAAACTTTTTGGATGTTTAACAGTTTACCGTGGGAGCAGGTTGAAGATGGAAAAACTTTAGGAAATAAACTATAGCGCTCCTCGCAAGCTTTCCGCGTGCGGTCGAGGTATAATCACGAGAATACAAGCTGTTCACAATCTCTTGGTATAATCTACTCTCGCTTTTATTAATTTAATCATCAAATTATCCGCGTACATGTACATATCTCATTTGATATATTACAAGGCTAGAATGTCTAAAAACATTGTCTCTGAAAAGCCTTTGTAAGGAAAGTCAGTAAAGCACAGATATTTGCGAGCATGTAAGGAATGAAATCTCGAAAGGCCTGATCTGTTTCAATTCGGTTATAAATAGTTTTAACGAATCTCAGTTTTTCTTTCGTTGAAGGAATTTGGTTGTGACACGAAAAAGTTTACCTGATACCCCCCCTCCCACCAAGCTCCTTTGTATCCTTATGACCCCCCTCTCCTTGGTGGCAATAAAATGGCAGACAATTTCCTACAGTACCCCATCTTTTATATCCTGTTGGTAACGACTGATCCCCCATAAAAACCATGTGTTCCCCCCAGAAAATCCTCCACTAACTAAGGATAATCTTTCAAGTAAAATTCAGTCCATGTTAATCTCCCAAAATCAATGTTAATAGTACTTTTCACAATTATTTGTCAGTTATGGCATAAAATGGCGTTTTTCCTAGGTTTTTATCATACTCATACCTATGTATTTAGCAGTTAACCTGTATTAAGCGCCAACCCCGTCATTCCCTGTGACCGCTTAATATAGGTTTGACTGTATATATATCTTGTTTAGCTTAACTTGAGTGTTTGCATGATTTAGTTACCTTCCTCTGCTGGAATTATTTCCGTGGCCATCCTTGTCCCAAAAAACTCACGTGAAAGTCTAGTCATTTGTTTCTCTTGACTCTCCGCTCTCTCCTTTAGGAGTTGGACATCATTCTCGAGTCTTTTCACTTTTACTTGCAATGTTTCATCCTCGTTCGGCGTTGTTGATATCACTGAATCAGAGTGTTCACATTTTCTTCCTGGCACCTTCGCAGGACCTAACAATAGACAATTTGCAGGCCACCGTGAGTTTCTTAGCTGAAGTTTCGAGGGTTAGCCCATCCCCTGCACGAAAAAATGGATTTACTCGGGTTTGCCAAGTGAGCAAATATGTAGCAAATTTAGTGATCTAAATTTGCACCGCATTTGCAAAACAATATATAAATATGCTGATTTGTTCTTACGGTGTTGGTACGCAAATGTAAAGTAAATGAGACAATGTGCTCTTTATTTACTTAATCCTTGCACATAGGGCAATTTTTTAATAACGACGTGAGTTTGCGAAAACTTTACCCTCTTTGCAAAAAATAGTAGTTTGCCTTGGAGTGCAAAACCAGGCAAATATGGTGCAAAACTTATTTTTCACTACTGTTTGAATACGTTTGCTCAAGGGATGCAAATGTTCATCTTTGCTTATAGTTTGCTCTAAATTGGTGTAAGAGTAAGAATTGATACCATTAAGCGCTACTTGTAAGTTCGTGTACAGTAGTGCATCTCAGAGTAAAAAAAAATCAAACTATTAGTATCTGCATGGATTGCACAATACAACTACTGTACACTTACTCATAACAGAAGCCTAAGTAAACCTAGAAATGGATAACTTGCTAAAATGGGTTCTTTTCAACATAGTAAGCGGTCAGATAACAAGCGATGCACTGTGAAAGTAGGGTGAGGTTTTTTTTAAAGAGATTTTGACTTTCTTTTTTTGTTCCTAAGAGCCATCGTAAACATTCCCATACAAACTCTTATAATTTGGCCATGACTCTTATTTCGCAAGATGATCATCACACAGCTGGAGCTCGGTTTGCCTGTACGTATTCTGATCAAAACTCACTAAATTTCAGTTGGTGAAGGACATAGTTGACTGTGAGTATTTGCGTTGCCTCTTATTTAGACATAATACAAAATCGAGTGCAAGAGACCAGAGAGATGTTATCTTTAATAATAAACGATGACATCGCTCGCATCCTAATTAAACGCATCTTCTAAGTGCTTAATATACAGGGCTAGTAATATCAGCAGCGACACCCAGAATAAATCAAATCAGTGAGGAATCTACCACCAATATAGCCCTTTATGCTCACATTGGCGATTTAACAAAATAACCGATAACAATATTTAACAGATGGTTCCAGAGAATTAGCAGATCTAATGAATAAAACTTAGAAACCGTTTTGTATCCAATAGATTGGTCAGTGGATCGAAGATTTGGCACCTAAAATATTACAGTTTTTACTTTATTTTTTGGTATGATATTTCCTCTATATTAGAGCCGATAGAGATATTCGTTTACTTTTTAATCAGATTGTGACATTTTACCATTTACTATCCCTTCTCGCATAGCTAGAGAAACAAATCCTTTAATTGCATAGTTACCTTTCTCAAATGGAACCATTTGAGTCTCTACAGCTTCTATTCTTTCCTCCAGAGACTTGACTTGGTTCTTAAGTTGTGCTATTGTTATCAGAGAATTTTCAGCTGTTCTGGGTGGGAGAGATAACACTGAGTCGGAGTGCCTACGAACACCTCGTTCCGGAGGTCGCTTCTGGTTACCTAATGGTGGTCAGAGAATCATTTTGATTATTTTTAGATCTACTGTAGTGTTCATACCTAACACACGCACACGCACACCCACGCACCCACCCGCACACGATAAGGGGAAGATGCAGGATTTAGTGAAGGGGAGTTCAGATAAATGTCCACTGAAAGCGGACCATTCAAGAGCGGCTGGGGGTATGCATCCCTCGGAAAATTTTTAAATGGGATCAACAAGTAATATTTTCCTGGCATATCCAATTTAAGGTTTTTGTAAAAAAACTGCAAGTGTTTTCAGGTTTTCATTTCAGTTTAGGAGGTTCGGCCGAGTCACCCGAACAACCGTAGATCCGCTAAAGAAATTCACTACGCCATGGTTTGCAATTAAAGAACTGAATTCTCCTCCATATTTCGTGTCCGTTATTTCAGTGATTGAATATTAACCTGAATACCGAAAATAGAATGGGCTGTCAAAGTTTACTTCCCTTAATTAATGGTATTGCTTCGGAAATTAAAAGTTAAAAATTGCCAGCAACGATAACGTCGAGTCGAACAAGGCAATGATCTTATTCCACAGTTAATTGTTTGGCCAATAAATTATATCTATCGGATTTACTCAAAACAGCCCTTGTTCATAGCTTAATGTGGTTGAAGCAGCAGCAAAGCTGTGCAATTAAACCTCTTCCTCTTGTTACTGAACAGCTAAATTCCTACACTTCAACAACCAAAACAAAATTAAGCGTGAAATATAATGAGCCAATGAGACTGACCAGCCCAAGTTGGCAAATTAAAATGAAGGAGATGGCAAGTGGGTAGGTTGCTCATGTATGCACTGCTTCAGCCTGCAAAAGGATAATGATTGCAATTGACTGGTCCAAGTCGGAAATGTTTTCTTTCGCTATTCAATAATCTATGATCTATCACTTAATTTATGAAGCAAAATTTGACAAAAAAGTTGTTTAAGTATACAATAACGCAAATTGAGCCAAAATCGAGCAATCCATACAGTGATAGTTTTTTTTAACTTTTGCTATTGAAACAATAACCCCGGAGGAGATCGGCCTCCGAGCGTACAAAAGATGCAGAATAAAAAGATCCCCAGTGTTGTTGATTTTAAACACGCATCAACTTTGTTTTAATCAACATCCTCAGATAAAGTTACTCACCGTCAGCTTCTTGAACAAGCTCAAAGTAAGCTTTCTCGTATTCTGCTTTTTCAATCGTCACAGTCAATTCCACATTCTCTTCACCACCGGCACGGGTCTTCATTTCATCGGTCACAAAAAATTTAAATAAACGTTCCCTGAGCGTGCCATCCTCGTACATGTTCCACAAAGCAGTGAGCCCCGTGAGATTGTCGACCTGAATTGTAAAGCATACGCACCCTTGACTCACTTCAATCAATCTTGAACCAGCAGGAAGCACACAACCCTGGAAGCAGGTGACTAACTGATCATAAGTTGACCATCGAGTCAAAATCTCACGGACAGTGAGTAAGGTTATTCCCGCTGCTGCCACTCCAAACACTGTCTTCATGTTCAGTACTGAAACAAATGGCACTAAATTAAATTTTGAATGTTGATATTTAAAATCATTTTTGGTGGTAGTCTGGCGAAGATCATTGTAAACAAGCTGGAAAAGAACCGTAAGAGGTGACAGAATATGACTGTCAAACATCGAGGGATTTTGTTTTGCATTACTTGAATCCGCTGACTTTTTTTTTTTTTTTTTTTTTTTTGTAGTTTGCGAGAAAACATACCGTCCCTGACGACGTGATCGCTCGGTTAACCCAAATTAATCGCAGTCCGATGCAAATTATGTCCAAATAAGTGTCTGCGGAACTATGTTATCTAAGAAGCAGACTGTCCGATTTTGATTTACCTCTGGGTTCATTTTTGGGAAATATGACTGTAGAATCTTAGAAATCTCGCCCGAATGGTATTCTTCAGCTTGAAGCAAGCATTTCAGCCTCGTGACCCGATGAAAGCGGCAAAATTCGAAATCGGCAGATTTTGACTGAACGTTTCGTAAAAGTTAGGCCGTTCCTTTTTCTTCAACCATAGGTACATGAACTTTGATTGATTCTGAATGTGTAGAAGCACAGACGGCCCAAGCTCCAGCTGTGAGATGATCATCCTGCGCAATAACAGTCATGGCGGAATTAGAAGAGTTTGTATGGGAATATTTACGAGCGCTTTAAGGAATAAAAGAATACGTCAAATTCTCAATAAAAATACCTCATCTTACTTCCACGGCGTATCACTTGCTATCTGACCGCTTACTTAGATGAAACGAACCCATTTTAGTGAGTTGTCCATTTTAAGGTTTTCTACGCACATAAGGAAAGCCCAAGGCTGAACACTCCATTTCCGAACGCCTGATCCGAGTAACGAATCAAAGTGCTCTGTGAGCAAACTCGTGAATTGACACATGATTCTTTGGATTATGTTTAATGTTATCTGGTTTAGGGAATTTTGTGGTTGATTGTCATATCTAGAGTACGAGCAGTAGTTCAGTATTCGCTAATGTAGCAAAGAAACAAAGTAACGTCGGGATAAGAAGGCATTACAATTGAAATGATCATGCTATGACATTTGACAAGGGTGGATGATGTCGTGTTTTAAACGTATATCATTTTTGTTTCTGGTTCAAAAGAAAAGGTTGGAAGTAAATGTGGATGAAAAGTGAAATTTACTGTCTATCATTGTAAATATTAGAAAATCAAGGCAATACTATCTTAATGAAAACATTAACGATTCCCTCTTTATCAAATGAGACAAACGGGAACGAGTTTTGAGTGATATAACCAAGCCAAGACTGCCACTGTCATTTTGGATCTCCGCCTGGGTAGATTTTAGTCACGTGCTAGGCAACGTATAATCAATAACAAGATAGAATTTAATTTCAGGCCTATTTATCAATTTTGTGGTGTATAAATTTCGCATTTTAGTACGCAATATGTATTTTGAATCTTCAAATTGTCTTGAAACTTAAAAGAAAATTGTTCTTTAAAAATTTACTGAAAATCGGTAGCTAAAATTGTTTGTTTAGGTGTTATTTGATTTTCGTGTTAACATGTATTTTCGTCAGTCGCCGGCATCTTCTGTTGCTCCACACAGGAAAAACACACGATACGAAACGTAATGATCGATTTTGTCCTCAATCTCACGCCATAACAGAAAAAGCTTTTGATCATCTGTAAACTCCGAGCCCTTCGCAGTAAGTGATATTTTCAATGAATCTTCGGATTGTTTTCAAGTTCAAGGATTGTAAATTACAATTTTATGAAAAACGAAGGTTGTTCTGTTATTTCAGTGTGAATCCTTGCATGCCTGCCAGTCACTGGCGCCGCTTGTTGAAACTAAAATGAAAAAAAAAACTCTTTTAAGATTATCATTTGCTTCTTTTTTCTCCCCACCATTATTCTCAGCAATAAAGGTCGCCATTTCGTTTGTTTATTGCTCGCCAAAAACTATCAAATGCACTCAAAAGCCTAAAATCGAAAAAAAGTTTACAGGAATCGACCAATCGAGCGAGCGAGCGAGTGTCACTCCCCACATCGTATCTACAACTCGTTCTTGCGCATGCGCGCAATTCACGAGTTAAAAATCCCAGCGCAAAATGACCGGGCAGCCACAAATCCAACGCAGAATCCAAGCACATATACTGTAGTTTCATTTCAATTCACTACAAACTCAATCTTCCCCGTGCAACCGACGCTAAGCCGCAGTTTGCATCAAAAATTTCCAACTAGAAACCTATAAATGATTTATAGGTTTCTAACAGCCCGGGTAAACATCAACCTTGACACGCGTTCGGAAATGGAGTGTTCAGCCTTGGGCTTTTCTTGGGTACGCAGAAAACCTTGAAATGGACAACTCGCTAAGATGGGTTCTTTTCATCAAAGTAAGCGATCAGATAACAATTAATACGCTGTAGAAGTAAGGTGAAGTATTTTTTGTACGTATTTGTCGCGTATTCAATGGTTCTCGAGGGGAATATATATAACAGCGTAATATATATGTAAGATTGTACGCCAGCACACAGCGTTACCATTGTTATTCCCATATATGCTCAATCTTGTTGTAAATCAGCTTTCCTAAGTAAAAGCAAATAAACTAATCACGAGTATTGTATGGTAAAGTCTACTATCTTGATCATTGAAGAAGAACAGTTGAATTAGAGAAGTGAAAGGAATTAGTTGACCAATAAATAACTCTACATTGCGCGACACGCCGGGTAAGCCGGAAAACAAAAGGCAGTCGACCGTTACAAGGTGTTGATAGGCTTGTGCGACTCCTGCTCATTCGCTAGCGCTTTGAAATCTTCTGTCCTCAAAGTTTAGCTGTTATAAAGATATCTTTTAATGGTTTTCCTTTGCGATGTGATAATAACGGTTAGTTTTAAGGTGTCATTACCGCATCTGTAGGTTCTTGAGGTTTGGCAAAGCTGGATGAAGTTGTGTCACGAAAGGCAATATAAATTTTCTTCTGTGTGCGTTTGTTGTTTTAAAGTGCACTTTCTCTGCCGCGGAAAATGACTCCGGTGGTACGTTTCTCAAACATTCATATACGTATCCTCTTTTCTTTGAGCGTCTCATGAAACTCTGTACGTTTTCTATTAAACGTGGAGCGTGACGAATTCGTTCTTAGCAGGCGAAGGGCTTCTTTTGTGTTTACGCCAGGTGGATGACACGAAAAAAATTTCGTGTATTAGGTCTTTGTAATGCGTTTAATATATAACTCGCGTCTAGGAATGTGTTCTCTGAATTTGTTATTGTTCACATACCCATCGGCTGTGAATGTAACTGCTGCCATTTGTCTAGTTTCTAGGGTAAGACTGCAGTTTTGATTCTTTCTGAACCTCGTCAGTTGCCTCCTAAGAGCGAATTCGTCACGGAGAAACGACAAGAGTCGCGCAGGTCCGAAAAAACTGTTAAACTTTGGAAGGAACGGCAACAGACAGTGAATCCCAATTCACGTTATCTCGCTGCCACCAAAGATGTTCATTCGACCGCGGCAGGATGCAAATGACTCATTTTATGTATAACGACCATGATGCAAAGTAATCAGAGTGCGCACATCCCCTGCATCATACCTAACTTTTAGGTGGGCAATGAACACCTAGTGTTTATTGATGGACACTCTGAAAAGACCCTAAATTATTACTTAGTCCGCCTTGACAATTTCCTCGCTGGCGAAGTTTGGGGGCACTACTCTGATTCATCGAAGAAATTGGAAACAACTTCGACCCTATAACGCACTGACACGAGTATGTTAACAAGTACGCCAGATACCCACACTTTCTGATATCTCCGTAAAATAGTTTTATAGTAGATCGTCTCAAATGCATAACTTAGTTTAGGGTGCTTCAGATCTTTGATTTGTTTAAGGAGTTTGAGACTCTTCCCTACTCGTGCTCAACACTTAAATCACACCAATTTTAACTCACCTCCGATTACTCTTCCACCAACAACCCTGGCTGCCGCAACAATGCTACGGGCTTGCGCTTAAATTGTAAGATTCAATGACAAATTAGGCAGGAGAATTGTAATAAAGTGACAGAATTAGATTTAAATTTTAAGTTCTGATCAATGAATAGCATAGTACGGTCATTCGATTGACGCTATTTGAGCGAAGACTCTTAGATACTTTCCAGCAAAAAATGCGGCAAAATAAAAATTACAGAGAACTAAATAATCGTTACCTTTCCTTCTTTCAAATTCATCCTCGTCAATTCGTCGCTTCTCGAAATCCTGAACTTTCCTCACCAGATCTTGTCTCTCAATTCCCAATAAAATCCCTTTCAAGAAATCAAGACGACCAAACTCAAAAAGTCCTCGGCTTTCAAGTTTTTCGAACAAAATTCGAGCAGTTTGAGTGTTTCTTTCATTTTCGTCCAACGTTTCCTTCGCGGTGCAGACAGAAATAAGCTGCTGCAGTTGATTGCTTTCGTCGAGAGCACGGCTGATCTGTTCAAGCAATTCTTTATAATCTTTCCTTTTGTACTCGAACGTTTCCACTTTCTGAAACGACGACCATTCTCCGAACCCTTTTAGCAGCTCTTTCAATAGTTCAACCTGATCAATGGCCAAATTATTTTGTTCTTCTAGCTCTCGAAAGAGCGAAAGTGCATCGGGAATGTCTTCAGGTCTAGACGCTAAATACCTTCTACACATGAAGAGTAAATGTTCATGTTGGTCTAGTAGATCGAGTCGTTGGCTTATCTCAAAAAGAAGGTGACTATATTCTACGTTAGACATTTCAATTGTCGTTGCTATGTATCTAAAATACTAGCATTCCGATCGAGCGCAGTTCGAGTTTTGGCATTTCATGTAAATTTACAACAAGGCGGAAGAGTTTCGTTCTATGTCACGCACGGGAAAGCGTATTGCGAAATCCGTCATAAGGGGGTTGTCTCGGGTAGATTTCCGATTACGAAATCCGAGCTCCCTCAATGTTGTGCTTGTGATAAAGGCCATATTTAGCATTTTTGACCCGCAAAATAGAGTAGAAACGAACACGTACTTCGTTTATGCTCCGGCATGACTTCGTATAAGTGATGTCCCGAGCAGAGCTTTTTCATCTTTGGACTTTGGTGGGTTTCTTGTAACGGCATAGTGAAAAAAGTCTTTTTTGTGCGTGGTAACCACTCACCTTTTCACGTGTGTGACGTAACACAAACTACAGTTCACGCACAAAGCAGTATACCTAAAATTGTCACTCGCTATCATGTTTTCAATGTCTTATTACAGGATGAATTTTTGAGAACAAGTTCGATTTTAATACGTCTGAAAATACATGTTCCTTGATTTTTCCACCTAAAATCTGTTCAGATTTGTTCAACTCACGTTGCCAAAATGAAATTTTTTCCTCTCTGCCATCACTAAATGCCAAGCGTATTCTTGATAATCTTCATTGTAGAGTGTTAATCCCTTCACCAGGACTGCTGACCAATTCATTATTCCCTGCCCCCACGATATCAATACAAAGGCAAGCAGATTGGTGACGAGAATAAAGAAAAGGGATGTTGTCTGATCAACTCCCCAATTCTCAGAGTCAACATATGTATGTCAATCAGCAAAGAAAATCACTGTTTGAGAAATCTAGGGAGGAAATGGTTAACCCTTTAACTCCCAGAAGTGATTGGGAGGTAACTTCTCCCTATAATATCCATACATCATCCAGCAAACAGTTAATGAGAATATTAAAACTTATCATGTAGAAGTTGTTATTATTGATCTAACACCAAATTCTTTAACTGATTGAAAAGGAGATGTGTAGCAGCTAGAGGGGAGAATTGAAAATCAGATCTTGGGAGTTAAAGGGTTAAGATAAACAGAAAATTCCTCTGATATTTGTGGTTGTGAAGAAACTCTAATAAAATGTATTTTTAGTAGCCGAAGTGTTGTTCAAAACAACTCATTTAATTTGACCTTATCTTCCGGTCAGTGCGGCGGACGAGGTAAAGAGTTGTTATGTAAACATGCCACCCATCTCGTATTCCTCAGTCAAATTTTTATGTTTGAACTGCGCATTTTCAACGAGATGAAACTATTTACAGGAATAATATCCTGAGTTCGCGACCTACAGATATATTTTTAAAGCTTACCTTATTGGGTCATTGCAATCAAATGGATTTTATGGTCGAAAGAAGATTAAATTTTTCATGAATAATCCCAATTCCTCTGGACTTTTCCTATAGTTAAAGTCGCATTAAAAAGACTTTTATACAAATCTATTAGTCTGACAGTAAAAGGTGCTTATTTCTCTCTTAAAAGATTGCGTATTGAAAGTAATCATGCTCTACGATTAATTATCTCAAAGGTCACTTTAATGTAAAGGCTGTACGAAAAAAAACGCAACAATTTCAGGGAACTTATATTTGTTTTCCTTGAACGACTAAATAAATACTGTTTTAACCTTGACTTGCGACTCAGAAATTTTGAATATTTTTCCCTGAGAGATTTTAAAAAATTCCTAGTCATAATTATGATATCAATATTGTTTCAAACCTTATCAGAAGTCTTAGAGTATATTTACACCTGTAAAGAATTAAACTTGACTAATTACATGCTTGAATGTTCAGATCATTTACTGAAGCAGTGATGCCCCTTGCTGTATTACTGGTACTTCAGTAAATTGACTGCCTTAGCTGTCAATAAGGCCGTGAGCCAAGCGTTTCTGACTTCTGCAGACGAAAATCTCAACATTCTAATACTCCCATCAACCTGGGAAATCTTAATGCATATAGAGTTCTGAACAGTCAAAGACGTGACATTGGACATCATTATGATCTCGGAGAACACCAGCACTTCTTCCCTCTTCTCATAACAGTATAGCTTATCTTCCAACAGCACAAAGCGTCTCCTGTGCCAACTTGGTCTTCTTCTGAACACAGCGCACTCTTTTAGCCGGCAAAAATCTCCTTGAGACGATACCAGACTACTGAAGTTGTTGTTTATAAAACGATAAGATGGAGGCAAATACGGAAGGTAGCTCTTTCCTTTAGTTAGTTTTTTCTTCTGCTTCGGCAAAGGCTCTTTCCAGAATTTCGGATTTACCTGCCAAAGGTAGGTTTCATTGCGTGCCTTGTAAAGCTTCTCCATAACTGATAAATAAAATTTTGCGGGTTGAGGTGTACTATGTCGAGATAATTTACCTTTTTAAGATTTAAGTGATATCCACACAAATGAACAGAAAGACGCACCGAAGTTATATTTATAAACGACCCAACCTGCTTTGACTTGTCTCGCGGCTCAGAATTAGCGGAAACCCCTTAGGCACGTACTTAAAAACCGTTTAAACACTCTCTACTTCTTTCTACTATCACGCTATGCGGGTTACGTGTTTTTGCGTGGTTCTAGAATTTTCAAACGTCAATGTTTCATATTGTTGACCGATCTTTGAAGCTGACCTGACCTTCAGTCAACGTGAATACTATTTCTTATCATTGTGAAGATTCTTGAATAAATCTGATGTTGAAAATCATGATTAGATAGCGATTGAATCTTGACCAAATTGCAGCTTCTTTATCTCCGGAGAGCTGTGTTCTTTTATCTGGTCATCAAGTACCCAGATAATTTCTTCGTCAGTTGGGCGAAGTGTAAATAATTTGGTAGTCATCGCGATTTGGTGAACAATACTATACTCTGCTTCTTTGTTTTCCTATTTACGTACGCTTGTGAGAATCCAAAGGTAATCAGATTACCTTAGTAACCTTCTCGTCACGCAACGCAAATGTTTCGGTACACGTAGCGATACGTGCAGTCATGTGGTTGAATTTCTTCAGTACTTGAAACTTCTACTGAAACTTTAATGGAATTCCCACGCCACTGTTCCTTTGCGAGCCGCATCGTAATAAACTTGGACAAAAAAGACTTCTCGTTTGAAGAACTTCAACTTGCCAATGGAAAAGTTTGTCACTTTGCCGATAGTATCTTTGGTTTAGGCATGCGTGAGATGAAACTTTACGGCATAGGGTAAAATATGGCTGGACCATTTTTTGGACCATTTTTGGACTTTTTTTTTTTTGGACCATTTAAGGGGCGGGGGGGGGTGGAGCACACCATTATTACTGAGGGAGGGGTGGGATGAAGTCTATCAGTTCTGAGGGAGTGGTGGGAGGCAGAGTGTTATTACTCAGGGAGGGATGTGAGACGGACTATTACTACAAAGGGAGGGGTGGGAGGTGGTTGTAATGGTAAACACTACTGGTTAATGGAGCTTTAACTCGATCGTACAAACAATTTGAATTGGATTTTCGACTGAGTTTTTTTATGTCAAAATTTTTTGCGCTGGGTCGCGGCTGGGTCGCTGGGTCGCGGCGTTTCTTCATTTTTTTGTCATGCGAAAGCGAAACTACCACGAAACACTGGACTTTTACGTTTTGCCGACGGAAATTATCGGCAAGCAACAGTAGCCACCATAGTTCCACTTCGCAGGTTTCATAGGTCTTAACGCAAGAACTGATCGACAGCGGCTTGGGTAAATTGGATAACAAACCTAGGGGAGTCGCGAGGAATACCCGGTCGCGATTTCCGGTGTCGGTGATTAACTCCTTTGTTTGCGAAACAGATGAAATCGATATTTGCACTTTCCCATTTTGAGAGTACAGCAGTGTTTTTGGTCGATTCGAGAGCATGGATTCCTCTTCAAAATCGTTCGCTGATGATTTTTAATAGTAAAGGTATAAACTTTAAAATTGCAATAGCGCTTGTGAATTCTATATGTTGCCAAGTTAAGGGCTAAAGACCGGAAATTCCGTGATCTCGTTTGATAAGATCAATGACAAAAGGAAGATCAATCAATCAATCAATCAATCCTTTATTTAAACACGTGACACCTAGGAGTACAGAAGTACTCGTTTAAACGTGTACGTGTAGATAGTTAAAGTTAAGAATTACATACTGTATACACAAAGGGAAACTTGAAGCAACTGATAGTGCACAAATTGACTCAAAAGGTGCACGCATAACTCAACGGTGGAGGATCGTAAACGCGATATTTTCAATACAAATTAAAGTCCAGTATTAACGTGGCAGTTTCGCTTCCGCATGACAAAAAAATGAAGATACGACGCGACCCAGAGCTTATATTTGACGTACAAAAACTCAGTCGAAAAACCAATTCAAATTGTTTGTACGATCGAGTAAAAGCTCCATTAACCAGCAGCGTTTCCTATTTCAACCACCTCCCACCCCTCCCTTTGTAGTAATAGTCCGTCTCACACCCCTCCTTGGCTTACGTATTCCATTCTGCGCATAAATTTCTAAAATAAGAGACCACCCGCGATTACGCAGCAAGGTGCCATGTTATCGATAAACCATTTAATAGAATAGGGTTGTTAGGTATTATCAACTGAGTTGGAAACGTAAATTGGCCACCATAAAGAGTTTCAAAGTTGACATTGCGAGCGTTAGCCCTTCGACAATCGCTCTGACGAAGGTCTAACGCTCGCTGAGTTATCAACTCAGTCAATGATACTTAATTACCCTATTGTACTCTTCCACTGACGCAGCTCCACAGTTTCTTTAGAAACGTACCCTCTTTATTCATTGAATAGAATAGCCGCCTTCACCTGAACTAGCTCATCGCCGTATCTTGTTTTGAAAATAATTTCATCCTTTCATTACCTATCACTGTGTTGTAAGACTATAACTAGTTATAGTTCTCACTAGAGCTGCCCCCGCCCTACAGTACCATTTTCTTTTTTTTTTTTTTTGAGTTGGGCTTGTTGTTTACAGTTGTGTAGTTATGACCATTTGCGGGAAAAACGTTGATACCTTGCGGCCGTGCAAGCGATCAAATCGAGATTTTTTTTGGTTACGATCAACCGAAAACACCTACATTCTCTCTTCTCCAGTCTTCCTCTATACTAGGACAAATCTCGTGTCAAAGACGCCGATCCTAAAAGTCCTCGCGCGCGTGTCTTTTTACTGGCAGCCCATGACCATTTGCGGGAAAAACGTTGATACCTTGCGGCCGTGCAAGCGATCAAATCGAGATTTTTTCTGGTTATGATCTACCGCAAATACCCACATTCCCTCTTCTCCAGTCTTCCTCTATATTACGCGGGGAGTCCTAAGGTGCCTCCTCGGGTTTTTGGCCCTCTGAGGCCAAAAACCCTGCGGGAGCAAAAAGACGGTTTTGTGACAAATCAAAGGTTGCAAAGATAAAACAATTGTCTTAAAGTGAGAGGATCATTTGATCATTCTACAAAACTTCCTTGCACATTTTGGGATCAAGAATAAGTTCCCCACGAGAAGAAGGCTATTGAGGGGGGAGGGGGTGGGGTGAGGGAAGGGGAAGGGGTTTGAGTGGGGGAAGGGAGGGAGGGGTGGGGTGAGGGAAGGGGAAGGGGTTTGGGTGGGGGAGGGGAGGGAGGGGTGGGTTGAGGGAAGGGGAAGGGGTTTGAGTGGGGGAGGGGAGGGAGGGGTGGGGTGAGGGAAGGGGAAGGAGCTTGGGTGGGGGAGGGGGTGGGGGAAGGGGAGGGGGAGAGGGTGGGGGAGGGGCTTAGAGGGGAATTAAAGTAGCAGATGCGGTTTTTACCTCTTACATTTATCGAACTTGACCATTTACCAAGTTATTTACCAAAAAACATAATTTAAATGTTGTTATGTTTTTATTCTACTACATTTTAAAAGTTATCAATTCATTACAAAGCAAATAGTGTCTCATAACTGAAAAGTCTCCCAGCCGTATCATAAGACAACACTAAAAAAAACACACTAATAATCATCTAACCAAGGAGAACATTGAGCCATGTGGTGTGATCATCCAAATGACATTTGTCACTTTTCAAGGACTAGAATTGAACTTACAATTTTTCACTTGATTGTCATAATAACTTCTGTTCATATCTTTGAAATAAAGCCATTGTCACTGACAAGATTTTGGACTACTTCCATCTGGATGATCAAAGCATATGGTCATCTGTCACTCCTAGGATCCAGCAATGTATTACGATAAAAGTATAGAGAGTATAGTCCCAATGATATAATAGCCTTAATGACTAATGTAATGGCCTGTTAGTCTAAAACTTGATAGAAGTTCCACTTTGGAATATAAGAAAAGAATGCTTCATCATCTACATATCTTTTAGAAATACTGATACTTAAGGCTAAAGTTTAGAAATGCATAACGAATATATAACTGAATTATATGGGAATGTTAAAACATCCAAACACACTACTCTACATTGAGTTTGGTGATAACAAATAACAGTGTACTGCAGTTCTCATCTTAAAATACGCATCTTATTAAAAATCATAAAACACTTATGATACAAAGTTCCAGAGTACCTGGTTAAAGGGGTTTTTGAAAGAGCTCTTGATTCCTCGATGGAAAATCTTTAACCCTCTAACTCCCATAAGTGACCAAGACAGAATTTCTCCTTACAGTATCAATACAATGCAGACTAGTGAGGAGAATAAAGAAAAATATCAACAAGGTAAATATTGGTTGATCCAATACCAAATTCTCTAAATTAACATCAAAAGAGTTGTATGGCAGACAGTAAGGAGAATTACTGATGAGATCTTGGGAGTGAAAGGGTTAAAGCTCTACATTTGAGTTCATATATGATTGAATGAAATAAACTACAACTTGATGACAGAAGCCTGACGGGTGAAAATTTGAACTTAACCCTTTAACCCCATTAGAGTGACTAGCATCTAATTTCTCCTTACAATATCACCCCTGAATCACATATTAAGGTCATGAGAATAACGGAAATGATCAACAACTACAGAAGCTCTGGATCGTTAAGCTAATTCTCCTTGTCAGCACCTCAGGAAATGTATCAAGAACAGTATGGAGAACATGAATACTGATGTTAGGGTGTAAAGTTATGTTAAATTTGTGATGACATCGTGTGCAGGTGATCTATTTTATACAATCAAAGAGGGAATCGATGGGCCTTCCTAGATTTGTTCCTTCTCTCGCGGTATTATGAATTAATTATTATCTAGTCTTACTCAATATTGTGAAATTTATCAATCGTTTCTTTTCGCGACTATGGACCTGAACAACGTATTTTAAAGGAGCAGTAAGAAATAAAAACTAATGTCCTCCCTTGCTAAGTAGGAAGGTTACGGCCTCAGTTTTGCCATATGTTTTTGCGACTTTTAACGGTCTGCGACCTGCAAAATCTTTTGAATTAACATCCAAACCAAGTGACAGAATTTTTGTGATGATGGCGACATTACCACCCTGTGAAGCGGCGTGCAGTGAATTCATTCCTAATTGGTCTCTAATACAGGGATCGGCTCCTTTGTCTAAAAGATAATTTACAGCTTCAATCTTGCCATAAGCTGCAGCCAACATCAACGGTGTACTCCCTCCACTATCTTTTGAATCGACATCTAGACCACGTGACATTAGTGTCTCGATGATGGTGACATTACCACCCTGTGAAGCGGCGTGCAGTGAATTCATTCCTAATTGGTCTCTAATACAGGGATCGGCTCCTTTGTCTAAAAGATAATTTACAGCTTCAATCTTGCCATAAGCTGCAGCCAACATCAACGGTGTACTCCCTCCACTATCTTTTGAATCGACAACTAGACCACGTGACATTAGTTTCTCGATGACGGTGACATTACCACCCTGTGAAGCGACGTGCAGTGAATTTCTTCCTAACTGGTCTCTAATACAGGGATCGGCTCCTTTGTCTAAAAGATAATTTACAGCTTCAATCTTGCCAAAACGTGCAGCCAACATCAACGGTGTACTCCCTCCACTATCTTTTGAATCGACATCTAGACC
>NW_026709771.1:27500-28805 GCF_030620025.1 Pocillopora verrucosa
GTTCTTAGCTGCGAGGATCTCCTAATTTCATCTTTCCACCGCAGTGCAAATATGTGAATTTTCATATATCTAAAATCTTCAACTTTTTGGATGTTTAACAGTTTACCGTGGGAGCAGGTTGAAGATGGAAAAACTTTAAGAAATAAACTATGGCGCTTCTCGCAAGCTTTCCGCGAGCGTCAAGGTATAATCACGAGAATACAAGCTGTTCGTAATCTCTTGGTATAATCTACTCTCGCTTTTATGAATTTAATCATCAAATTATCCGCGTACATGTACATATCTAATTTGATATATTACAAGGCTAGAATGTCTAAATGCATTGTCTCTGAAAAGCCTTTGTAAGGAAAGTCAGTAAAGCACAGAAATTTGCGAGCATGTAAGTAATGAAATCTCGAAAGGCCTGATCTGTTTCAGTTCAGTTATAAATAGTTTTAACGAATCTCAGATTTTCCTTCGTTGAAGGAATTTGGTTGTAACACGAAAAAGTTCACCTGATACCCCCCCTCCCCCCGCAAGCTCCTTTGTCTTCTTATGACCCCCCTCTCCTTGGTGGCAGTAAAATGGCAGGTAATTTTCTACAGTACCCCCCCCCCCCCCTTTTATATCCTGTTGGTAACAACTGATCCCCGATAAAAACCATTGGGCCCGGTTGTTCAAAACCGCGATTAAACTAATCACCGATTAGGCCTAATCGGCGATTCCAGAGTGCTGGAAGAGCAGTACAAGGCTTTACTATTAAAGCAGAGTAATTTGAAGCTTAATAATTCTTCGTTTGTATATCCATCTATCGTGAAACCGATGCTCCTAAACTCTCTTTGCTTCCTTTTTCTTCGCCCATCAACACCAACACAACCATACAACAAGTCAGCCATGTTGTGATTTTTTAATCTGCCGATTAAGGATTTAATCCACCTAGCGAGCAGGGTTAGATTTAACCCTTGGTTTGATCGAAGTTTAGGAATAATCGGGCTTTGAACAACAGAAACTAATCGGCGACTTAAATTTAATCGGCGATTAGCCTATTTAATCGTGGATTAGCGCTAATCGCAGTTTTGAACAACCGGGCCCATGTGTTCACCCAAGAAAATCCTCCTCTAACTAAGAACAATCTTTCAAGTAAAATTCAGTCCATGTTAATCTCCCAAAATCAATGTTAATAGTACTTTTCACAATTATTTGTCAGTTATGGCATAAAATGGCGTTTTCCTCGGTTTTTATCATATCCATACCCATGTATTGAGCAGTTAACCTGTATTAAGCGCTAGCCCCGTCATTCCCCGTGACCGCTTAATATAGGTTTGA
>NW_026709772.1:0-43827 GCF_030620025.1 Pocillopora verrucosa
TCAGAATGTGAAAGCCTTATTGAGTCCTCACAAAATTGTAATCGTGACTATTGATATTGTGGGAGAATAACTCACAAGTCAGTTAACTTGGAAAGAATCCACAAAGGCTTAAAAGGAAAATTGTGACAATGTAATTCTTTGACAACAATTGAATTTAACAGATGTACATGTATTGTGGAACTTTATCTCTGTATGAACAATTTCCATTAGATTTTTGTATTCACCTTTCCTCCACTTCCCTTTTAGTTGCACTGTCCTTGTGGTTTCCCAGCATGCTCTGTTATTGCATGCTTTCTTCCTTTGTCACTCCCTACAAACTCCATTTCAATGCTCTTTGATTTTTGAAAAAAAATTTATTCAAGTCTCTTTCCTAAGAAGATTTGAATTCTTTTACTCTCTTGTGAGAGGACCTAATGGTTTTGCTTGACAAGTCCTCTTATTCTAATAATTTGTTATTTTTTCTAAACATATTTGATTAGCTCTGACAGATTTCAACAAAAAATAGTATATTTGATAGAAACTGTATGTGGTTAGGACTAAGTTAACTTAAAAACCAAAGGGAAAGTGAGGAAACTTGGCAGCCAATTGAACAGCCTCTTGTAACAGATGATTGTAAAGGGGTAATTGTTTGATATTTGAATTATTTTCTTGTCTTAAAATTCGACATTTTTTTACCAGTGTAGAGCAACATGTACTAGATAATAAAGAAACAGAATTCATGAAGCACATTTTCTTACTTTAAAATACTTTCTATCGCTGTTTGCAGTTTACTTTGATCAAATTGTGTGTCACAGGCTACAGAGAAGAAAGAGAATTTTTTTACAGACACAATCTAATTCAGGAAACAAGGCTGGGCTGGAACGCCAGCAGAATCTGTTACCTCACTCTGTGCGATGAAGAAAACTTATGTCATCATTAGCTTCATTGCTTTCACTGTCATCGTAGTCCATCTTCTTTGTCTTCATAATTAGTATCTTTGTCACTTACATTTCACCCCCATGGAAATCCTCATCTGTCTACATGGTGATGATTTTCTAACTTCATATAACATATGGAATGGAAAAACATTATAGCTTGCTATCATCTAAACATAACCGTCTAAAAATCCTTAAATGTACTAAAAATTCTGTTTGACTGTAAAAATCCTTGAGAAAGAACTCCAGATTTTTGTTTCAAGCACTTCCTCTTATTAACTTCAAGCCTGACTTGGACCCAGCTCAAAAAATGGAAAGTGCTCTATCAAAAAAGCATACGGTAAAACAATGAAATGAAATATTTCCTGGCCTAAGAAAATAGTCTCTGTTTCTATCTCTATTAAGTCATGAAACTTTTGAAATCACCCCGACATACCTGGGCAACGTCAAAGAATCATTCTTTTGGAGTATATTCTTTTGTGACAGTTTCAATAGTGGAGCGCGTGATTGATAAAACGAAACCGTCCTTTATGCAAATTTGTGTTTATTTAATTAGCTTCGTCTGTGGCATGCAAGATGTTTATCAGGACCATATTTGGCGACTTGCTCGCAATTGTAATCATTCAATCAAAATTTGACGAAAACGAAACTTTAATATAAGAACCCTTTTGTTTCGAAACCTATTTTAGTGGTCTTCAAAGAAATTTTCTTAGCGGTTTTAACATGTATGTGGTTAATTTATAACAGGATTTCATGATATCACAAGTTTGCCAAAATAGAGTATGTGACTGCTAAATATAGTAACTCGCTTCGCCACCCGTGCCGGTGAAGTGAATATTGAACATGAAACTGTTTGGCAACCATAAAATGGATTATTAATTAATTAATAAATTCGGGCGACCAACCTGGAAGGCTGGGCGACCTACTTGTCATGGTTAGGCGCCCAAAGGGCACCCTGAAAATTTTCCTAGAGCACAGCCTTGTGTTCACCATTTGCTTTCTCTTGGCTGGACGGGGAGACAAAAAAAGAGAGTGCAATTCAGTGACACTTTTGGCGTCATTGTTATTGTGTTTCTGTGAGTTTGTGCATTTTACAGAAATTTAGAACAAACATCTCAGCGCTCAGTTGAGGTTTTGATTTTTTATCATGGATAGAAATAATTAAATTTGTGGAAGTTTTTCACCAACAATATTCACCAAATGTCATGCAAGCAACCCAGGCTATGTCCACTAAGACTGGCCACTAAAAAGATTCCACCAAGAAATTCACAAGACCTTCATGAAATGGTGGTCATGAACAATGTTTAGCACTCATGATGCTGAGTCATTGTGCATCATGGTATCACACAGCCTGAAAGGTCTGAGTTGACACAGGGTAGACCACAACTTGAATTGCAAGTAGACAAAATTTACCAAAAATACTCAGGTCAGCTTTTCATCCTGATACTAAATTGAATTTAATGTGATATGTTTTGTATTGTATGATGTATTGGTAACCACAACTTTAAACTTTGAAAAAAATATTACAAAGGATTTTAGTTTTGGGATTAAAATTAATGTCCTCCTACAATACTTGGTCAAATAGTCAAGATCACCATAATATAATCTCTTATTGGGCCACCAAAGTCTGGTTCCTGTCAATTACATGACAAGGACTGCAGTGGAGTCTACAATGGCATTCCTGTCTTGTCCCCAGAGCTCACTATACTAAGCACAAGACCTCTGGGGTATCCTTCTTAGGAAGAGGTTGTAAATCTTATTCTCTGCATGATCACAGTTGCTCACAATTAGTATCAATTTTAACAGTTATGCCAGTTTGGCTATACTTTTCAATGTACTGAATATATATACTGTTTAATGTTCTGTTCTGTTTTTGAACATGAAAAGCAAGTGTTAGCAGTGTTTGATTTTTACTGCTGTAGGTAAGCTTACAATCTAACTGAGGGTGAAAACCTTCCAACTCAGAGTGTCCATTTCATTTTCTCTTTGAGGATTTTCCTCTCTGATCACCTTATAATTGTATCAGATATGGCGCTTGACATCAGTTTACAAACCTTTTTTGGTTCCTGTGTTGCCATTTGCCAACTTGCTTGTTCCGAAATATCAATTTCAATTAATAAAAATGAGCTAGGGAGAAGTCCAGGAAATGGCCAGACATACTACAATTTGGCAGATGGCGTAACAGCTTTAGCTCCCTTGCTTTAGGTTCTATACTCTGATAAAGCAGGCTGTTTCAACAAAAGACTGTGTGTGTTATATCGAACTTTATTATAAGATAAAATATTCTTTGAAGTAGACAACTCTGACAAGTTATCAATAGAACTGATTTATTGGAACATCTTGGATGGTTGAGCGATAGAAACATGTGGTGAAACTATTAGTGGCTTTGGAAGGAAAATAATTGGAGAAATCCCCTGCAGAGGTTGGTTGGCAGGGGGGGGGGTGGAGGATAGACTTGAGTTTTTTCTGCACACCAACCAGCAGAAAATTTCCATTGGCCAAGAACACTGCTATATGTCAATTCACTGTTCTGGTTTCTTCTCAAGGGAGATGCACAAAACATTAAATAGAAAGCATTCAAGGCAAAAACTAGGCAGTTGTGCCACCTACACTGATCATCAAACTTCCAGAAAAATCTCTAGCCATACAGAAGGTATTTACAGGATAGTCTACAAGCCCCCTCTGTGCAGATCAGCATATCAACTGAAAAGTTAATAGAATAATTGTTAAGGTAGCTGACCTTTGATCAGATAGAATGTAACATCAATGAATGCATACTAACAGGTTTCTTGCACCAATGTTAAATTCAAGTTCTGACTTATAATTTTAGGACAAGCAGCTGCTTATGTAACATCTATTGCAGACTGGATTAAAGGTATTTATTGAAAATTGGGCTTTCATCTTTATATAACAGTTATTTATTTCTCTACATTCCACACTTTGTCAGCAGTACTTAAGTTACTTTATTAACTTGAAATGCATTACTTGCTTAGTCAGACGGCTAGCTAACATATATTACTTGAGTAGGCATTTTTTTATACAAGCTATTTTCTGAAGTTAATCAAAGACTGAAATATTACTTGTGCAGCTTCAAGTGTGACATCTAAAAAATACTAGCATGGGCCACAAACAAATACAGTGTGAGCTGAACTTTTGCTCAAGGAATTTGTTTTCAACAGGGCCAATTTAACCCTTTTACTCCCAACATCTTGTTTGGAGAATTTTATTTTGGATCAACCAATTATTGCCTCATTGATATTTTTCTTTATTCTTGTTATTTCTCTGCTTGATATTGTATTTTGTAAGGAGAAATTCTATCTTGGTCACACATGGGAGTTAAACGGTTATTAGGGAAGCCACCTGACAATGCGGATACTTTTATTTAAGAATAATTAAAAGTTTATTTTTGGCCACTTTTTGGAAATCAATGAGTTGATCTGATTACATTAACCTCAAAACCATCGACCAAATGGGCCGCTTCAATATTATTTGATATTTATTAATATTATTATTATCATTAATAATTATGATGATCAATCATTAGTCAAAGAAAGCTGTTATCTACATAAACTAGCATTATCCTTAATTCCAATCATTTCATTGGCTGTAAACAGTAATTGTTCCCAAAGCTGGTCCTTTGTTTTAGTTTTAATATCCAATTACTGTATGCATATAATCAACATGGCTCCCACATAAAGTCTTGCATTTGCATGCATAGATAATACTGAGTGTGTGGAAAAGATTGGATTTATCCACATGTTTGCAGTAAAACTTAAGGCAGAGAGCTAATTTTACTTACCCTTGCAGCAATCCCTACCACTAGTAATATAAATTGAGACTTGATGACTGACTCTTGTATCTTGCTGTTTCTTGAATAATTAGTCTACAGAGCTGGTTGCTTTGAAAGTTTTAACTAGTGAAAGGAGTGGGGAAATAAAATTCTCATTTCCAGGCCCTGTTCTGGGATTGTTGTCCTCTTCTCATCCCTTTTTTTCTTTACCCCTCACAAGATTTCGAACTGATCAGTCTCTTTCCATCTTCAAAATATAATGTTCTCATTAATTGATATATGGTGAATTTTTTCTTGGGAGGGGGAGGGGGGTGAACAGGTTCTTGGGCTGATTGGTTTCACTCCATCTATATTTGCACTCACAGTAATTTGTTTTGATGGTGTCTGTCTTATTGGCTGGGGAAGGGGATGTCATTACCAAATTTGATAGAGGGCTGGATTTTTTCCTTATTCCTTGAGGAAGGTAGACTTGAAACATGCAAACTGAAACAAACCTTGTATGATCAAACCTACACTCCCCAACCCATGACTGGCCTCCAAAAAATGCTCAACGGAAAAAGATCAGGGAGAGTATACTGAGTAATGGCTGTCCCTTGGAATGACAGAGGTTCTGTCAGAAGCTGTTACATTTTGGCCCTTTCTGTACATCTTTAAATTTAGAGATTTCTTTATTCATTTTTCCACGTTGTTGTTTTCAGCACCGTGTGTTGGGGGCGTGTCCTTTGTTGTAGAGAAGCTAAAAAGTGGTGAGTCATTGAAGGCCGTGTGGCTGAGTGGTGGTGGCGTTAGATTCATTTTCTGATGATCCCGCGTTCAAGCCCTCCACCTTACTATGCTTCTTAGTCGTCCTAAGTTCAACTCCTTCGCCATGTGCTGTATATAGCCAACGGGTCTGCCTCTGTCTAGTTGGGATTTTTAAAACACTATGTTTTTTTTTTACAGTAACTGTGTTCAACTTTGCATTGGCCTTGAATGGCCCCATAGGGGAAGTAGTCAATTATTATCATCTTTAATTCTCAACAATCACCATCAAGCGATTATGAAATTGTTCCTTTCTCTTGTCGGAGTAAAAAATTTTGCGAAATGCTGCAAAACTCTGCAGCACACACTGTCTGTACACACCCATTCCTATCTCGGACCGGTAATGCTAGTGCCATTTGCTTCCCAAGCAAACCTGAATTGTTATGAGCGCACGCATTCTATTCAGTGTGTGAGCGTGTTACGCGTGAAATAAATTATATGATTCTTTCTATGAACCATCTTCTGAACTATTTACCAATTGTTGTGCTTTCTTTCGACAGCTATAACTTTGGTGTGTAATTTTCGTACCGCTGCTGGTGTTCTTCTTGTGGTTAACAGTGCCATGGCTCTGCGAAAGTGCGCTACTCTCATGGACTACCAGGAGACCTTTGAAAAGCTTGTATTAAATTCAATCAGCAAGCTGACTGGGATCTGGGATGGTTCTGTACGCTTTACGGTAGAGTCTGAGAATTTGATTGCTTTGAAGAAGTTATGGGAGATGTACAAAGATGGAACACTGCAGAGTCGTCTTCAAGAATTCCTAGTCACTGATGAAATTAAGCAGCTTGCGAACGGAGAAGACATTGAAGTGACAGTATTCATTGATGAACACGAGTATAACGAAGCCTATTTCAATTTGTTTTTGCTTCATCAAGGTATGCTTGTAATGATAAAAGGTAGTCATATGCCATGTAAATAGTGGCTTGTATTTGGAAAGCTTCCTCGCACAAGTCAAAATGTAAATGTAATTTACAAGTGCGTCCTAATTGGCTAGGTTAATTCGGACAGTTCTGGTGCTACATCAGGCAAACTGAGTAATAAGTAAGAACCTATCCGGATACACTCTTTCTTATTGAAACAGTTATATCCATGGTCGAATTTCTGAATTAGTTGTCGCTGGCCCAAAGAAGCTGCTGAATTATTGATCAGCTGATTAGTGACCGTCAACAACATATACAAAACAAATCTGAAATTTCGGAACGGAACATGTTTCTTTTTTTAAATGACCTGTGTGATCGGTCATCGCCATATTATTGCAGGCTCATTTGAAATGTCGCAATTACGTTACTGTTGACGTCTTTGAGTTCTCGAGCAGTTTGGTGGCGTCTTTCCCTCATTATTTCGTAGCTGTTGTTTTCAAGCGTTCCTCCATCCCTCCCCTCCCTCCCCTCCCTCTTTTTTCCTTACACATATATGGCCAGAGTTTACAGAAGCCAGGATTGAGGGCTCATGGCTGGGTTGCTCAAGAACATTAATCGCAATTTTTTACATGGTTTAAAATTTAGACAGCTCTTAATCATCATCAAATCTTTCTTTTAATGGATCAATCAACCTCAAATCAAAGTACATTCTAATTGTTCTTGTTGGTTAATTCTTCCTTTAGCGCCAAATGTTGAACAGGAAGAACGGCCTGGACGAAGAACCCGAAGGAATTCGGACTCATTTCTTTGCGTCAAACCCAACGAGAATGAGATAGGCTTGATGAAGCTAATGGAGGAAACAGAAGACAAATGGAGGGAAGAGAAAAAAATGCTTGAATTAAGGATCGCAGAGCTTGAGGAAACTCTGAAGGCGGAAAGGACGAGAGATCTGGATCGTAAGCATTTAGGTACCTAGTTACACCTAATTTATTTTTGCAAAATGTATAGGGGATCACTGGTAAAATAGAGGGCAGAGTAAATTTCTTGCAAACATATAACTATCGTATTGCATTAGAAAATACCTTTCATGTCCTTCCCACGAATTGGTTCAATTGATTTTTCCTGGGACGGAAAACTAGGTAAAACATAGCGGAAGCATCTATTTTCACCAAATTCAAATAAAAGTTAACTTAATCGGGGCCATAGGTGAGTGATACCGTATTTACCGTAAGCAAGCGTGGTGTAGAACCAGCTTTAAGTAAACTGAAACATTGTTTCCGTGTGGTTAACTTGTAAGTGCCGTCGCTCTTTCTTAGGTCCATGACTAGCAAGCGATTTCAGCCTACTGTCGTGGTGTTAAGTTTATCTTACAAAATATGGAAGTCATTATGAATCAATAAACTTTCGTGTGATAAAGGTTTTTTTTTAAATAATTGCGAAGAAAAAACGTCATAGGTCATGCGTAATAGGAATAGATTCCAGATTTTGAACCATTTAAAGTTATGTTTTATACCTGTCTCACCTCAGGCAGCTCACTTACACTGCTTGTTTTGCGAAACGCCTTATGCTAATTTATTCGGGCAACAATAACAGCAGCAGTGAAAATCACCATTTTCTTCGTTTTCAGCAAAAGGGGGAACAACGTGAGAATTTTTGAACGCCTCTTATTTTGAACAGTTAATCTGTTGTTATTCCAACTAAGTGAAAGATGTTATTATAATTATGTCAAAATCCATTTAACATAACTGAACGTACAAGTACCTTTGTTACGGTTCGTTGTCAAAGTTTAAATGAAATGTCACATTCTCCATATGAACCGAACGATAGCAATGATGACAAATACATCTATCGACATGAAAAGCCTGGTTAAACAAAAGAGAAACTCTCTTCCTTCACAATCACTTGCCATAAGTAAGTCATCAAAAATTGTCGTTGGAAATAAAAAAAATTATAGATAAAAAGTAGGTCAACTACTTATTTTGGTGAACTCTTAAATCCTTTCCTGAAAAGGTATTTTAAGTGTAATCATTGCCAATCGTACCCCTCAATTCTAAGCTATTTCATTGTTTTTTTTCTGTATTAGAATATGAGATTCTCGAACATCCAAGAAAAAGACATCGAAGAAACTCTGATTCCAATCTGTATTGCAAAGCAAGGAAAGTGGAGGCTGAACAAACTGAAAGCCAACTAGAGCGAGCTTTAGAGGGTGGAGTACAATTGGATATCGAGAAGCGTATGTTCGTAGAGAATTATTTACAGAATATCCATGAAACACACAGCATGACGACAGAGACAAGTGACAGCGGAATAAGAACGCATGGTGCAACATCTGAGATAGAAATGCAAGACATATCTGGTAATTATTTCATTTTAGTCATGGCATGTCAGTCCCCAAAGTGTTTGGCAGATAGCAGAGTGAAATTTCAGCAGGATCGTAAAACACTGAGTTACTCCACCAGTACATGTAACCTACAGGGGAACTTTTCTGTGGTTAGAGATCGGATGAACTTCAGGTCTCTTGGAAAGATATCTAGTTCACAAGAGAATTGAACTAAATGAGCGCTTTAGGAGTTAACGAGATTCTGGATGGAGATCGGGTGTTACTACACTGTGGATCAGCAGACCGCGGAACCTCTGAACTCTATATTTTTAGTAAAAGGATAGTAGTTAAATAAAATAGAATACTGTAAAATGTTTTCGGGTATGAAGAAGATTATGTATGTAGTATGTTTTAAATGTCGTCGACGTCCAACTTTAACTGTGGCGACATTCACCGTAAAAGGGTATTTAATGTCATAATGAGCAATCAGCAGTCACCTACCCCGTGTGAGAGCTGGAATTAGCGGCGTTAAATTCCATTCCTTGGACATTGTACCTGGGATGAGGAACATGAGCGTAAAGAAACATCATCGCATGTTTATCGCGAAACTTATTGTTTTCTGTGTATTTTGTTTACGCGTTAATTACCTGCGGGTGTTTTTACGTTTCATTAGTTGTATCATGTACCTGTAGTTGATGTTTTTACCGTTTGTGTGATGTTACGTAATTATGTTGAGTAATTTGTCAGGTTTTGTGAATAAATTTAGTCCAGTGGATCAATTTTTATGTCCACTTTTTAAGAAGCAGCGTTGTCGTTCATTTCCATGCAAATCCTTATATTTCACCCATTGCGCAACGTGAACATGTTTGCATATTCACAGAGGCTCACTGTGTGAGCTTGGTTTCCTGTGGTTGGACGTCAAGAATTGAAAGTAACAAAAAAGCCACATTTCCCTTTTAACGTTATCTTCTTTTTACCCGAAAACGAAATTTCGAAGTGTTAAGGTATTTTTAGCTTTTATTTTATTATATTATTACTTTTTTTCTTACAAAAAAATCTAATGGTTCTGCTGGTTCCGCTGGTTCCGCTGGTTTTGCGGGTTCCGGAGGCTCCACGGTCTGCTGATTTACAATTTAATAACACCCATCGAGATCTTGCTTAATGATTTTAAAGTAAAAAGCTGATATCAGTTGAGCACCAACACCTTTATTTTAACAACAACCTAAAGTGGAGGAGAATTACATCAATCAGTTTGTGTTGAGCTTTCACTTAGTTACTCTTTGCTATGTTCGATTTCGCGTAAGACTGAACAGTACTATCCTCGATAAAAAAGTAATGATTATGATGATAATAATAATGAGAGCCACCCCCCTTTTTGTTTTGAATTCTTTGTATGTTGGTATTCATCTTTTTTCAGGCGACGACCACAAACTTTGCTGGAAAGATCTCAGCAGCGAAGTAATCAGAAAACTGGAGAAAAGACTGAAAAACGATCAAACTGCTTTTAAACAAGTATGTCAGTCATTTGGAATTAATGGAATACCGATATTCTCTGGGGAAAGTACAGTTGGTGGAATTCTCAGTATGTTTCCGTATACACCTGTTAAGCCATTAGAAGAAGTCTTTGAAGCTTTACAGTTACATGACCTGATTGATTTGCTTGAAGAAGGAAAACCACGAGCCACAAGATCGCTGCGACCTGCTCTTCGTTTACAGGAAATAGAGAAATTAAGGAATCCTGATGATCGTCCCATATCTTATCACAGCAGTGTTGCTGTTCTGATTATTGACATTGCGGAGACTTGCGACACCAAGGGGATTAAAAAGTTTTTCAAAGCTCTTAACACTAAGAGCAAGGTAACTGTGATGCGCAGCAGAGACATTATTGAAATAGTTAGAAGTTTCCCGGTATCGCTGGAGAAGTTGGAGGGGATCAAGAGAGAGATGAACAAATTGAGTCCGACCTCTTCAGAAGTCATACAGAGTTGGATATCCAATCAAGGTTGGTGAAAATATGTAAACGGAAATTAACAAAAAAAGAACGCGGTCGTGGTGGTATGTCTGCATACCACGAAACAAACATATCTTTAATAGTTAAGCCAAAGCTAGATCGTCGTGGTCTATATTTCGGGTTTATGGTAGGTGCATAATTTATTGGTGATTTATAACACTTGAGGGCATGAGTAGAACTTTGTTAGTGCCATAACCTTAGACGAGAACGGTATTATGGTTGCACTTTGCACCATGAGATCCTCGCCCAAAAGTTAAAAAGTTTCTTTGAGGATTTAAGACTTAACACTATGGTCTAAGAATCAATAAATCGATATATCACCAGAAACAAGGGAACATTTACCATGCAGAACAGAAGTTCTTTCAGCATATCCAGGCAAGGAGAGGTAAGCGCGAGGCGAGCACGAAATGGAAGACACGCGCGAGAGGAGGCGCGAGTCACGTACTCCTCCTCTTGCATGCGGCTCACCCTACGCCCTCTCCTCGCTTTCACCTTGCGTTTGTCTCCGCCCGCTAAAAAAATAGTTAAGAGTAACGCCTGCTCTTCAGGCGAGGGAACAACTAATTTCCTAATTCATGCCGCTTGTGGTTGGAAACAAATCTGTTCTTGATTCAGTCTAATTTAATGGCATCGACCGTAGTTAAAATGAGTCAAGGCGCTTTTTTTCGAGCAAGCGATCATGATAAATACAGAGAAATAATTTCCATTAACATAAATCAACTTGTGGTCTTACATCTGTTACTGAATATTTAATCGTCAACTGTAATTCGTAGTTGTAGTTTTGTAACGAGGAGACTTACATTTTGCGTTCGTTTTAAATTTATCCTCAGATAAATATTCGTTAGTTGCTGTATTTTTCATCTTCGATGATGCCCATCCTTGGCTCTCCATAGAACAAAATTCATTTGTTAAATCTGTAAAGGAGAGGTTGGTCACCGCATTCCCCACAAAAGTGAAATTGATCATCCATTCGTCGCCCTATCAGCTGCATTCATGGCAGGACAAAGAGCTTGTTGAGGTGCCTGTTTCTCCTGGTGCTACTTTTCTACCTTTGATGCTGGAGATTTTTAACAAACGCTGGAAAACGATGGACCTGATATCAATGATGAGAGAGTTAGAGAGGTCTTTGCCAGAAAAGTATATTGAGAGAGACAGTCTTTTTCGAGGAGACTTTCAAGGGTCAATTATGAAGGAGACTTTGTCGTGTCTTGTAAGGTTCATAATGCATGAAGAGCCGAGTAATTAGTAATATTGCGGCAGGAAGCGAGGTGAACCATTAAGGCTAACTGAATTAGATTATACTCAGTTTTAACTGAATTTAGCTAAATACGGAGGCCACATTTCAGACATTTACGTTGTAAAATTAGTCTTTTTTGAAAACGCTGTCCTGCCTCCTACTTGGACAATTTTATACCGGATATATACGATCGTCTGAGACCCAAGTGACCTAAACTCAGATTTAAAGCGGCCTCGTTTTTGTCTGATCGTATTTTTAGTTCCATCGTCTCTAATTATGACGGCATTTTGTCGAGCAGGCAGCTATGCCAAATACTGATGACTAATTCCAATTAACTTCGCTCATCTTGGGATACTACTTTTATATCATTGTGTTTTCGTTTGGCGGGTACTAACTTTTACCTGAAAAGGAAGCTTACACTTTGCATTGTTTGTAAAATTCCTTAGAGAACTATTCGTTATTTGTTGTATTTTTTATCTACGATTGGCCCTTTTCTCCAACGACCGATCGAAATCAGTTTTTGACGATCTCCCTCTTAGTCGTATAGTATCCAAAACATCAGTGCTAGGGGCGGAGATAGTTAATGAAAAAAACCTTCATAAGGCACAATAGGATCTCCAAATTGAATAGTGTAAATAGTGCTATAAGGATAACGGCTGTCATCCTTAGCTTTGTTCTCTTTTAAGATTCCGGTATTATTTGCTGTTATTGGCTCCCATAGTATTTTCCCCTTTGTTTCACAGAAGTGTTTTCTCATTGAGAATAGCCCATGATGTATAATAAGTATGTTAACCAATGCAAATTAAACTTTTTATGCTATCACGTTCTCCGAAACTTTGAAGATCATTGTTCATTTCACTCCAATTTTTTTTACGAATTGTATGGTTAACTTTTAGCGGAGAAGTATTATCCACTATTCATAAGATTTTGGTATAAGTATAGCAAATCGCACGTACGCGAGTGCATATCGTGACAAATAGGCGCGAGTGATTATTTAGAAGTTTTCGTTATCTCTCGAATTTTTCGAGAGTGTAATTTGAAAACCTCTCACAGCATCACGAGGGACCATAAATCATGAAATGCTCGAACAGAAACAAATAAGATCTCACAAATGCATGAAATGCACCAGATCTAATTTAATTCACTTTTCTTTACTCCCTAAATGACAGCTGCGGGGAAAAAACCTCTTTTTGAAAGTATTACAACTCTGATGTATGAACGGTTGAAAGCAAACGGAGAGAAATAAAAATTCTTGCCTTTTGACGTTTTCTGCAAAATTTACGCTTAACTTCGCTAACAGCAAAAAGCGTGATCTCCCTCTTAACCGTATAGTTTCTAAAAGATCGGTGTTAGGGGCGGAGAAAGTTAATGAAACACAATTCCATAAGCGACAATAGGATCTCTAATTTCAATAGCGTAAATAGTACAGTGCTATAAGGGTAACGGCTTAATTTTTTAATTTTCTACAATTCCTTAATGGCAGCATACATTCCAACTGTAAAAGGACGTAAGACAATGGGTTTGTGTTTTCGCCCAAAACCAGCTCGAGAACAACAGGTGCTTGTGCTTAAAACCACTTTAAGCGATGTTTTACTAGGGTGTGAAAACTTGTGTACTCATTCAAAAGTGTGCAGCTCAAATGAAAAAGCAAACGAGACTACGAAAGGTAATTTTAAATGTGGTGAAAACAGCCTGAGTTTGTTGAAATGATGGTTTGAAGTCATGGATACTTAATTTCCTAGGAAGGTCGACCAAACTGGTCAATTCCAGTGAAAAATATTTGATGATTGCACAAACAAACATTGTCTTCTAGAGAAGTGATCATAATACTGTTTTCTTGCGCGAAAACGAATAAAAAACATCCAGTATTATGTTTACTTGTACGAAAAATAAAGAAAACATTATTCATTAGAAAGAAGTTACTCGTGGTTATCATGTTCAAACTTACAACTTCTATCCTTTCGCAGAATCCTCTCCCCCTGAACAACGAATTCTAAGAGACTGAAGTCCCCGGGCTTTGTTCGAGTGTGTTCGAGTGCTAGCCTTGACGTTAAGCTAACTGCGCCAGGTGAGGGAAGCCCACTCTCAAGCAAAAACCTAGCGATAAAGTGTTTGTGTTAATGCGCCCAATGCAAAACAGCGCGTGACAAAATTGTGTTAACCTAAGAAGTCCCGTTTGACTCAACAACACACTCCGATTGACCGGCGTGTCAGAAACTACCCTCCCATCCCCTGAACTTTGGACAGTCATTTCAACCTCAAAACCTTACAAGGGAACCTATGTAGGTATGTCAAGAACTGTTTTAACATGTTCAGATTAGGTAACCGATTGATTAAACGTAAACGATCATCTTTAATTTGCACACATTAGTTCTGAAGAACTATCATTTCTCCTGAAATTGCCAGCTTGAATTGAATAAACGGGACACTGATTTAAGTGAGATAGAACCGTGAATTCAATAATCTACCATGAATTGCGTTCTGGCTGGATCTTGATTCATCAAGGTGGACAAGTTTGATGTAGATAAGCAATACCTGATGTGTCGAGAAGGCCTCTTATCCCATGATTTGCTGCAAGCCACAACTGGACAGTCTATATTAATAGTATGGCATCATTATGAAATCAGCATTTATATACTAAATGCATATAATTAGCCTCGTTTTATCCCCACTAAAATTCCTTGCGCCGGCTTGTATAGGGCCCGTATAGCCTAACATTTAAAATTATGTTCCTAACAAAGCGTCCACCTCTGTCGGATTGTCTGGGCTCTGTTTCCAACAATAACTTCCCATTTATTGGTTGACCCTTAGTAGTACAACTGAAAACTTTCAGCGAGTGGAAGGCTTTCCTCTCTACTACGCGTTATGCAAGTAAACAATGCTGTTTATTAGCCTCTGATCTCTTTTCTCTACTTGCTGCATAAGTGCACGATACCAAGAAGCATGGGTAATTCCTAGCAGATCGATGATCGTTATGAAAAATACTTTTATTTTTGCGTCAAGCCAATAATTCTTGTCGCATCGACGAAAGGAACGTCTGTGATATCAGGGCATCTGTATACTACCACGTGATAGACTGGGTGTATCGCCCTCAATTTCGATTCCAAGCAAACTGAACTTGACTCTTATTCTGTATGATTACGTCTCTAAGACATTGCTGATGCCTTTTTGCTGATAGTGAGTCAGTCCAGCGACGCCTCCCAGAGGATGATAACTCTTCGAGTTCGGGGATTGGGCACAAATCACATCAGAGAACGAACATCGGAACGATTGACTGAAATTCCTCTTTCAAGAGCTAAAATGAAAGAAATGTCGAGAGTTTTTATCACGAATATCTTGATGAATTTTTCTCCCGGTACTTAGACCCTACCCACCCTAAACAAACAGGGTTTGGGTCTGGTAGCTCGCGTGACGTTCGTACACGGTCGGTTTTCGAACGTCACGCGAGCTGGTAGTTAGTCATGCAACACTTGAAGTCACAATTCTTCCGCCTGTGTCCGCCATGTTGGTCGGCTTAGTTAACAGGCCTTAGTTAAACTCTGCATCATCTTCGCGCTACAGAAGACCCATATATTCAGAAAATATGTCTGAAATCGAGTATTATGACCTTATATTTGAGATAAGTACGAAAATTGACGTAAACCAATTAGAAAGATTGATTTTTATGTGCACAAAGAAGATCTCAGAAGGCAGTGAAGGAACTATAAAAAGTGCACGCGGATTATTTAAAGAACTTGAGAAACAAGGTTACCTCGGAATCGACCGGTTAGAAAATTTAAAAGAGATTTTGAAACAGTTGAAGAAGCGATCCATGCTCAAGAAGGTGGAAGAGTTTGAGATCAAGAGAAGAGGTACCCAATTAAATATAATGCTAGTCATATTGATTTGTTTTGAGGTCAGTTCAGCGAAGGAAATTTTAAAAGCCGGAAGTGCCTTGGTGCTCGAGAAGTTCAATTTAAGGCTTTGAGTTTCTTCATTTGTTGCATAGGAAATGATTTCTTGTTAAGAAGGACTATGTATCATATTAATTTGATAATTTCGTCTAGCAGTTATTGCTTTGGAATGTTAAGTTTCCATGTTGCCACTATTAAGAATCTTTTGTTATCATGACTTTAGAAAACCTCACGATTCCTTAAAATTTCAGCTCAGTCAGTTGGCATCATTGCTTCATTTAAGCAGGCTGCTGTCAATTTGAAAGGAGGTAAGGTGTAAAAAGGCGAGGTTCTTGTGCATTTAAAATATTTAGGGCAAACAGACATAGGCCGGATGCTGAACACCAGTAACAGAAATGTTAGATAAAATTAGATAGTATTTGTAATGGTGTAAGAATCAGTACTTAGCCTGTCATGCATAATGACATAGTTTTATTAGAGTATTTTTGTGTGCTTAGCAATTAATTCAACTCTCATAAGCCCCAGTTCATCTAATGTAAGTTCCAAATAGCCAGAAGCAAGGATAATCAGGGATACAGGCAAAAATACATGACTAATCTTTCCAACCTCTCTTCTAAACTTTCCATTTTAGATGAGTACCAAATAGTATAATTCTTTCAATGCTCACAAACTTTCAAAATTTAGCTTCTGCTTGATGTACTGACAAAATTTGAAATTATTTTTATACGCCCAAGCTTACAATATTCTAGCTACTATGCATGGATGCATACCCAGATCAATTGCTCAAAATGCATTTTTACATATTAAATTAGTTTAACCTGACAAGGCACTAATCTGGAAGCTTTAGAGAGAGAATTAATTAGGATTTGTGCTTGTGGAAAATTTGCCATCTATATAATGCTGTGATATTATCTCTAGCTTTCAATCACAACTGGAAAATTATATTTAAGAAATGCAGATTTTTGTCAATATTTCCAGAGGTTCCCTTCCTTCCTTCCTCCATTCATTCTCATGGTGCTAGTCAAGTGAAATGACTCTTTTTTTTTCTGGTAGGTTAGGGTTGGGTGTGTGTGTGCCTGTGGGTGTGGGCGTGTGCATGTGTGTGTGTGTGTGTCTGAGGGGGTGGGGGTGGTTGGCAGCTTTTCGGCTAAACTGAGCTTGAAAATAATTATAGCCATAGAATTGTATAAAATTCATAGCATTGTATAAAATTTTAGAATTGGCTTAAATGATGTTGGATATATAGTTTGTTACCGGTTTGGACGCCAGGCCTTGTTTGAAAGACATACACAAATGGCCTTCAGCCTGTAGTTGTCTATTGTTAATGTGGTGCAGTGACTTTAAAATCTGCCACATTTATTATTTTCAGTGGGTTTTTGTTAAGATTTTCATACCTGGCATTACACAGTGTTCAAAAGTATTCCAGTCCAGTCATGTCAATTGAATTAATTTGCATTCTGAGAACAAACCAAAAGATTGTGTACAGGCTGAAACTCTTATCACCACTGTGAATTATTTTATCTTTGAGTTTTACCCAGCTTCAAATTAACTTATCATTATTCTCCTCCACAAAACAAACACTGTTGGCAGCTAACAAAGATTTTAGCAGTGAAGACTAATGCACATTATACAGAATTTACCTTTGGACACTGATTCTTGGCCCTTAGTTGGTATTTTACAACACAATACAAATTAAGTTAAGCTCTATGTTACTGACTTCTTAGTGATCAGGTGATTATGGTTTGTGTAATCAGGGACCGTGCAGCAAGTTTTTGGGTGGGGGGGGCTAAAGAAGAACGAGTGAAGGAAAATTTTTTTGTTAAATTAGTTTTTGTTTAATTTATTTTTATTCTTGCAAAAAAGTGGGGGGGGGGCTAAAGCCCCCCCCCCAGCCCTCCCTCTGCGCGGTCCCTGGTAATGTGTTACAACTCCTTTTTTGCATGCAGTTACAATAACCTCAACACATCATTTACAGAGGCAAAGCCATGGAAAATTAAATTTGTATGGCTTTCTCTGGTATACTACTGAAAACATAATTTTCAAAACTGAGGTTTAGTGTTGTTCTTGTGGGTTCAATATTGTATCCTAGTTTATTTTTGCCCTCTCCCAAGAAAGCATATCAATACTGTATTTTGATAAATTTTGTTTCTATACACACACTGAAAAACTGTTAGAAACTCTAACTGTCTCAAAAACAATATTCTTACCTTTAAGTGTTCGTAGAAGAGAAGTTTATTATTGATTCAGACTAATTTATTTCTTACTATTAAAAAAAATCTGCATTTGTAAAGAAGCTATTTGCATACCACGAATAATTTTGAGTGTATTCAAAATTAGTCAATGTAATTTTATTTTTAATGTCTTAAAATAACTCAAACAAGGCTGTAATTCTTCTGTAACTGATATTGTGAAAATTTCTGGAGTAGTGTGTGTGGGTGCATGTGGTGTGTGTATGTGTGGAGTGGGTGAGTGTGTGGAGGGGGGAGGGGGCAGCATTGTGGCACAATTTTATCTCAGAGAAATTGTTTTTTTAGAAAAATTGGTATGCGTTTGTTGCATGTTTCTTTTGATGAGATACACTGTACTGTGATTACTTAAGATAAAAAATGACTTGTTTCAACAGCGATCAAGATGGTTTGTAATTTTCGCACAATTGGTGGTGCTCTCCTGGTAGTTAGTAGTGGCATGGCTCTCCGTAGCTGCTCAACTCTTGATGAGTTTGTGGAGACCTTCAACAAAGTTGTACTGGTTGCATACACCAATCTGGTTGAGATCAGTGAGGGATCTCTGTGCTTTACAATACAAGCAGAGACGCCAGCGGCTCTAAAGGAATTATGGAACACCTACAAAGATGGAACATTACAGAGACGTCTTCAAAAATTTCTAGTTACCGATGACATCAAACAGTTGACAGATGCAAAAGACATTGAGCTGGCTGTTTTCATCGATGAGCAAGAGTATGTGATGTCATTTAATTTTCTGCAAAATGAAGTTATGGTAACATATGTACAGATGCGTGTTGAATTTAAGTTTGGACAAATATAACGTTGAACGGGAAAAGCTACTACGATAGGGTTAAAATTCCCCGGGAAAGTTGTTGAAAACACATCCTATATCCAAATATTTTAACAGACCAATTCTTACGTTTACATAGAACCTGCCCTCCCCCCTCGAACAATGTTGGTGAAATTAAACAGTCTCCACGTCTTGGTCAAGTTTACAGAGTACAATTCAACATTCTTTGGGGGAGAGGGGGAAGGATTTGATTTTAGTAATTTTGCGTTAAGTGTCTTAAGACTTTTAACCTCCTCTGTGGGTCAAACAGTGAGAAACATGTTTCGTCAAGGTGATCCTGAGTCCGTTTGAAGCTGTAAATTATAAAAAAAGGGAAAAGGAAGAGTCACCCTTTCAGCACGGGAAACTAATCCTCAACTGAAACAAGTAATCAGCCTGTTTTAAAGTAAAGAACATACGGTTACCCAGAAGTGATCTCGATATCTTGCATTGAACAATGATTGCTGTATCTGACAATCCAGCAAGATTGGTTGATCCTAGCTTAATCCTCTTTCTTATTGTATCCTTCCAGCAGTGCCTGATTTGAAAGTAGAGCGGTTTCGAAGGAAATCTGACTCCTTCTTTCACATCAATTCAAATCAGAGAGAGATTGCAATGATGAAGCTGACACAAGCAAAAAACCAGTTGAGCTTTGAAAGACAAGTTCATGGAGAGGAAATAAAGAAACTAAAGGAGAAGACTATCCTGGCAAGAGAGCCGAGGGGTAGGATTGATTAAACTCTGCATTTTGTACGTATCCTATGCTCTGGCTGGGATCAGTTATGGGACAATATGAAGGTTATATTTTACAACACATTCATATGGGATAGAGCTCGGGAATCAGCTGGGTTTTGTGTGGAGTAGAGTATAACTCAATTGAAAAAGTAAAGAATGTCTCAGAAGAATGGTATCTTCTATATTTTCAGATCAATCTGGCATGCTTCGTATAGTTTACACTACAACCAAATGCTAAAGCACCAAGAATGCATGCTGATAATTTCATTCCCTTCGTTCATCGCCGGTCTCGGTTCAAAGAAGTCAGGGATGTTTTTCCGCTCATTTCGATGTAACCTGACAAATTGGTTTTATTTTTAAAAATTCTATTGTTTATCTTTTATACAGCATAAATTTTGTGCAAACATGAGAAGCTATCCTCAATTTTTCCACTGTAGCGAGTTAATGTTGTTAAATAAATGCTTCCTGGAGAAAAAGGGGTAGAAGATACCGCAAGCAATTCTTTAAGTAAAATTCAGTCAGAAGTTAGATTAATCGAAAACGAAAGAGAATGAAACGTGACGCAGAGTAGAGTACATATCAAACCAACCTTGTAAGCAAACTGGAAGTTGTTTGCACGCGGTTAGCTGATCAGTATTGTCGCTCTTTCTCAGGGCCATGACTTTCTAAACAATTTGTTATCCTGCTGTCCTGGTGTTCAATTCTTCGAAGAAAACAAGAAACAGGACCATCATAGAAAATATGTTAAATGTTTCGGGAAACAAGTACGGACTATAGTACTTTTATCGTCATTTGAAAAGCGATGATGTGTTGTATTCTTTTCTCTTCCGCGATCTTGTCTTGTAACACTAAGCAGATTATTGACCATACTTCTTCGGCGAAACGCGTTCTGACGTACATGAGTATAACGAAGCCTATATCAATTTATTTTTACCTCATCAAGGTATGATTGCAATGATAAAAGGTAGTTATATGCCATGCAAATAGTGGCTTGTATAGGGAAAGTTTCCTTGTACAAGCCAAAATGTAAATGTAATTTATAAGTGCCTTCTAATTGGTCAGGCTAATTCGGGCAGTTCTAGTGCTGCATCGGCAAACTGAATAATACGTAAGAACTAATTGGATTCACTCATTTTCTGTTTGAAACAATTTCATCCATAATCAAATTTCTGAGTTAGTTTGCTGGCCCAAAGAAGCTCCTGAATTATTGATCAGCTGATAAGTGACCGTCGACAACACATAAAAGACAAATCTGAAATTTCGGATTTTTTTTAATGATCTGTGTGATCGTAATGATCCAGGCCAGGTCTCTGTAATTGACTGACAATTTAACAAAGTCAACCGTCGTGAGCTTCGCAGCGTTTCCTAGTGATCGGTCATCGCCATATTATTGTAGACTCATGCGGAACGTCGCAATTACGTTACAGTTGACGTCTTTGAGTTCTCGAGCAGTTTGGTGGCGTCTGTTTCTCACTAATTCGTAGCGATTATTTTCAAGCGTTCTTCCATCCCTCCCCGCTTTTTTAGAGTTTACAGAAGCCTGGATTGAGGGCTCATGGCTGGGTCGCTCAAGAACATTAATCGTAATTTTATACACCCGGAAAACTGGGTGAAACCCAGCGGAAGCATCTTTCATTCAAATAAAAGTTAACTTAATCGGGGCTATAGTTGAGTGATACCGTATTTACCGTAAGCAAGTAAATTAAGCAAATTGGAACATTGTTTGCTTGTGGTTAACTTGTAAGTGTTGTCGCTCTTTCTTAGGTCCATGAATAGCTAGTGATATTAGCCTGCTGTCGTGGTGTTCAGTTTATCCTAGAAAATAAGGAAGTCATTATGCATCACAAAATTTTCGTTTGATAAAGGTTCATGAAAATAAGTACAAAGGAAAAAACGTCAAATGACGTGCACAGTAGGAATAGATTCTGGAACTTGAACCATTATTAGAAAAGCAAAATTTTGTTTTATACCTGTCTTACCTTAGACAGCTTACTTTCACTCCTTGTTTTGCAAATCGCCTAATGCTAATTCATTGAGGCAACAAGAACAGTAACAATAAAAATCACCAGTTTCTTCGTCTTTAGCAAAGGGGGGAACAACGGGAGAATTTTTTAACGCCTCTTTTTTTGAACAGTTAGCCTGTTGTTATTTCGATGAACTGAAATATATTATTATAATTTTGTCAACATTCATCTAACGTAACTGAGTACACACGTACCTTTGTTATGGTTCGTTGTCAAAGTTTAACTGAAATGTCACATATTCTTCATACGAACCGAACGATAGTAATTATTATAGATACATCTATCAAAATGAAAAGCCTGGTTAAACCAAAGAGAGACCCTCTCCCCTCACATCCACTTGCTATAAGCAAGTCACCAAAAAATTGTCGCTAGAAATAAGCAAAATTATAGATAAAAAGTAGGTCAACCACTTATTTTGATGAACTCTTAAATCCTAAAAAGATCTTTCAAGTGTAATAATTACCAATCGTACTCCTCAATTTAAGCTATTTTACTTCATTGTTTTTTTTTCTGTTTCAGACTATGAGATTCTCGAACGTCCAAGAGAAAGACGTCGAAGAAATTCTGATTCCAATCTGTATTACAAAGCAAGAGAAGAGGAGGTTGAACAAACTGATAACCAACCAGAGCGAGCTTTAGAGGGTGGAGTACAATTGGATAACGAGAAGCGTTTGTTCGTAGAGAATTATTTACAGAATATCCATGAAACACACAGCATGACGACAGAGACAAGTGACAGCGGAATAAGAACACTTGGTACAACATCTGAGATAGAAATGCAAGACATACCTGGTAATTATTTCATTTTAGTCATGGCATGTCAGTCCCCAAAGTGTTTGGTAGATAGCAGAGTGACATTTCAGCAGGATCGTAAAACACTGAGTTACTCCGCCAGTACATGTAACCTACAAGGGAACTTTTCTGAGGTTAGAGGTGGGAAGAACTTCAGGTCTCTTGTAAAGATATCTAGTTCACAAGAGAATTGAACTAAATGAGCGCTTTAGGAGTTAACGAGATTCTGGATCGAGATCGGGTGTTACTAAACTGTGGATCAGCAGACCGCGGAACCTCTGAACCCTATATTTTTAGTAAAAGAATAGTAATTAAATAAAATAGAATACTATAAAACGTTTTCGGGTATAAAGAAGATTATGTATGTAGTATGTTTTAAATGTCGTTGACGTCCAACTTTAACTGTGGCGACATTCACCGTAAAAGGGTATGTAATGTCATAATGAGCAATCAGTAGTCACCTACCCCGAGTGAGAGCTGGAATTAGCGGCGTTAAATTCCATTCCTTGGACATTGTACCTGGGATGAGGAACACGAGCGTAAAGTAACATCATCGCATGTTTATCGCGAAACTTATTGTTTTCTGTGTGTATTTCGTTTACGCGTTAATTACCTGCGGGTGTTTATTTCGTTTCATTAGTTGTATCGTGTATTTGTGGTTGATGTTTTTACCGTTTGCGTGATGTTACGTAATTATGTTGAGTAATTTGTCAGGTTTTGTGAATAAATTTAGTCCAGTGGATCAATTTTTATGTCCACTTTTTAAGAAGCAGCGTTGTCGTTCATTTCCATGCAAATCCTTATATTTCACCCATTGCGCAAGGTGAACTTGTTTGCATATTCACAGAGGCTTACTGTGTGAGCTTGGGTGTCCTGTGGTTGGACGTCAATAATTGAAGGTAACAAAAAAGCCACATTTCCCTTTTAACGTTATCTTCTTTTTACCCGAAAACGAAATTTCGAACAGTGTTAAGGTATTTTTAGCTTTTATTTTATTATATTATTACTTTTTTTCTTACAAAAAAATCTAATGGTTCTGCTGACTCCGCTGCTTCCGCTGGTTTTGCGGGTTCCGGAGGCTCCACGGTCGGCTGATTTAAAATTTAATCAATCCCATCGAGATCTTGCTTAATGATTTTAAAGTAAAAAGCTGATATCAGTTGAGCACCAACACCTTTACTTTAACAACAACCTAAAGTGGAGGAGAATTACATCAATCAGTTTGTGTTGAGCTTTCACTCAGTTACTCTTTGCTATGTTCGATTTCGCGTAAGACTGAACAGTACTATCCTCGATAAAAAATAATGATTATGATGATAATAATGAGAGCCACCTCCCTTTTTGTTTTGAATTCTTTGTATGTTGGTATTCATCTTTTTTCAGGCGACGACCACAAACTTTGCTTGAAAGATCTCAACATCAAATTAATCGAAAAACTGGAGGGAAGACTGAAAAACGATCAAACTGCCTTTGAACAAATATGTCGGTCATTTGGAATTGATAGATCACTGTTCCTCTCTCGGGAAAGTATATTTAGTGGAATTCTCAGTATGTTTCCGGATACACCTGTTAAGCTATTAAAAGAAGTCTTTGAAGCTTTACAGTTATATGACCTGATTGATTTGCTTGAAGAAGGAAAACCACGAGCCACAAGATCGCTGCGACCTGTTCTTCGTTTACAGGAAATAGAGAAATTAAGGAATCCTGATGATCGTCCCATATCTTATCACAGTAGTGTTGCTGTTCTGATTATTGACTTAGCGGAGACTTGCGACACCGAGGGGATTGAAAAGTTTTTTAAAGGTCTTAACACTAAGAGCGAGGTAACTGTGATGCGCTGCAGAAACGTTAATGAACAGAACATCAAGAGAGAGACGAACAAATTGAGTCCGAAAGTTTCAGAAGTCATACAGAGTTGGATATCCAATCAAGGTTGGTGAAAATATGTAAACAGAAATTAACAAAAAAAGAACGCGGTCATGGTGGTATGTCTACATACCACGAAACAAACATAACTTTAATAGTTAAGCCAAAGCTAGATAATCGTGGTCTATATCGCGGGTTTATGGTAGGAGCATAATTTATTGGTGATATATACCACTTGAGGGCATGAATAGAACTTTGTTAGTGCCATAACCTTAGACGAGAACGGTATTATAGTTGCACTTTGCACCATGAGATCCTCGCCCAAAAGTTAAAAAGTTTCTTTGAGGATTTAAAACTTAACACTATGGTCTAAGAATCAATAAATCGATATATCATCAGAAACAAGGGAACATTTACCATGCATAACAGAAGTTCTTTCAGCATATCCAAGCAAGGAGAGGTAAGCGCGAGGCGAGCACGAAATGGGAGACACGCGCGAGAGAGGCGCGAGTCACGTACTCATCCTCTTGCATGCGGCTCACCCTACGCGCTCTCCTCGCTTTCACCTTGCGTTTGTCTCCGCCCGCTAAAAAAAATAGTTAAGAATAACGCCTGCTCTTCAGGCGAGGGAACAACTAATTTCCTAATTCATGTCGCTCGTGGTTGGAAACAAAGCTGTGCTTGATTCAGTTTAATTTAATGGCATCGACCGTAGTTAAAATGAGTCAAGGCGCTTTTTTTCGAGCAAGCGATCATGATAAATACAGAGAAATAATTCTCATTAACATAAATCAACTTGTGGTCTTACATCTGTTACTGAATATTTAATCATCAACTGTAATTCGTAGGTGTAGTTTTGTAACGAGGAGACTTACATTTTGCGTTCTTTTTAAAATTTATCCTCAGATAAATATTCGTTAGTTGCTGTATTTTTCATCTCCGATGGTCCCTATGGTTGGTTCTCCCTAGCAGTAAATTCATTTTTTGAATCTGTAAAGGAGAGGTTGGTCACCGCATTCCCCACAAAAGTGAAATTGATCATCCATTCGTCGCCCAGTCAGCCACATTCATGGCTGCACAAAGAGCTTGTTGAGGTGTTTGTTCCTTTTGATGGTGATGTTTTTCTACCTTTGATGCTGGAGATTTTTATCAAACGCTGGCAAACGATGGACCTGATATCAATGATGAGAGAGTTAGAGAGGTCTTTGAGAGAAAAGTATACTGTGAGAGACTTTCGTTTTCTAACAGACTTTGAGGAGTTAATTATAAAGGAGAATTTGTCGTGTCTCGTAAGGTTCATAATGCATGAAGAGCCGACTAATTAGTAATATTGCGGCAGGAAGCGAGGTGAACCATTAAGGCTAACCGAATTAGATTATACTCAGTTTTAACTGAATTAAGCTAAATACAGAGGCCACTTTTCGGACATTTACGTTGTAAAGTTAGTCTTTTTTGAAAACGCTGTCCAGCCTCCTACTTGGACTATTTTATGCGGGAAATATACGATCGTCTGAGACCCAAGTGACCTAAACTCAGATTTGAAGCGGCTTCGTTTTAGTTTGATCGTCTCTAATTATGAAGGCATTTTGTCGAGCAGGCAGCTATGCCAAATACTGATGACTAATTCCAATTAACTTAGATCATCTTGAGATTCCAATTTTTATGTCATTGTGTTTTCGTTTGGCGGGTACTAACTTTTATCTGAAAAGGAACCTTACACTTTGCATTGTTTGTAAAATTCCATAGAGAACTATTCGTTATTTGTTGTATTTTTTATCTACGATTGGCCCTTTTCTCCAACCTGATCGAAATCAGTTTTTGACGATCTCCCTCTTAGTCGTATAGTATCCAAAACATCAGTGCTAGGGGCGGAGATAGTTAATGAAAAAAACCTTCATAAGGCACAATAGGATCTCCAAATTGAATAGTGTAAATAGTGCTATAAGGATAACGGCTGTCATCCTTAGCTTTGTTCTCTTTTAAGATTCCGGTATTATTTGCTGTTATTGGCTCCCATAGTATTTTCCCCTTTGTTTCACAGAAGTGTTTTCTCATTGAGAAGAGCCCATGATGTATAATAAGTATGTTAACCAATGCAAATTAAACTTTTTATGCTATCACGTTCTCCGAAACTTTGAAGTTCATTGTTTATGTCTACCACTCCAATTTTTTTACGAATTGTATGGTTAACTTTTAGTGGAGAAACATTATCCACTATTCATAAGATTTTGGTATAAGTATAGCAAATCGCACGTACGCGAGTGCATATCGTGACAAATAGGCGCGAGAGATTATGTAGAAGTTTTCGTTATCTCTCGAATTTTTTGAGAGTGTAATTTGAAAACCCCTCACAGCATCACGAGGGACCATAAATCATGAAATGCATGAACAGAAACAAATAAGATCTGACAAATGCATGAAATGCACCAGATCTAATTTAATTCACTTTTCTTTACCCCCTAAATGACAGCTGCGGGGAGAAAAACCTCTTTTTGAAAGTATTACAACTCTGATGTATGAACGGTTGAAAGCAAACGGAGAGAAATAAAAATGATTGTCTTTTGACGTTTTCTTCAAAATTTACGCTTAACTTCGCTAACAGCAAAAAGCGTGATCTCCTTCTTAACCGTATAGTATCGAAAAGATCGGTGTTAGGGGCGGATAAATTTAATGAAACACAATTCCATAAGCGACAATAGAATCTCTAATTTCAATAGCGTAAATAGTACAGTGCTATAAGGGTAACGGCTATCATCCTTAGCTATAGCTTAGCTGTTATTGGTTCCCATAGTATTTTTAACTTTTCGCAAAAGTGTTTCTCCTCAGTTGAGAATAGCCGGTGATCTCTAATAATATGGGAATAAACGAGTAACTTACATTCACTCGTTTATGCAATTATGGTTTGTAAATTTAATGCAACCTGTGTTCTTTTCTTCGGAATATTACAGGCTCTTGGATGAAATAAGTGTGTTTAGTTCACGTTTTTCATGGATTACTTAAGAACACGCTTAACTCTTATTTAATTTTCTACAACTCCTTAATGGCAGAATGCATTCCCACTCTAGAAGGACGTAAGACAATGGGTTTGTGTTTCCGCCCAGAACCAGCTCGAGAACGACAGGTGCTTGTGCTTAAAACCACGTTAAGCGATGTTTTACCAGGGTGTGAAAACTTGTGTACTCATTCAAAAGTGTGCAGCTCAAATGAAAAAGTAAACGAGACTACGAAAGGTAATTTTAAATGTGGTGAACACAGCCTGAATTTGTTGAAATGATAGTTGGAAGTCATGGGTACTTAATGTACTAGGTAGGTCCACCAAACTGGTTAATTCCAGTGAAAAATATTTGATGATTGCACAAACAAACATTGTCTTCTAGAGAAGTGATCATAATACTTTTTCTTGCGCGAAAACTAATGAAAAAACATTCAGTATTATGTTTACTTGTACGAAAAATAAAGAAAACATTATTCATTAGAAAGAGGTTACTCGTGGTTATCATGTTCAAACTTACAACTTCTATCCTTTCGCAGAAACCTCTCCCCCTGGACAACGAATTCTAAGTGACTGAGGTCCCCGGCCTTTTTTCAAGTGTGTTCGAGTGCTAGCCTTGACGTTAAGCTACCTGCGCTTTGAGTGGCCAGTCTAGATCAAAGGCGAGTGAAGCCCACTCTCAAGCAAAAACCTAGCGATCAAGTTGGACTCCATGACAAAAACAATCTGACCTTCACAGGAAAGTCAATTTGCACCCCATCCCCTATACTATCTATTAGCCTGTGCCACCCATTAGGAAAGTGGCATCTTATAAAATCCTGTTTTTCAAGGAGGATGTATCCACTGTCATTACTTTTCCGTCCCTTATATTTAAACAAAAACTTAAAATAAGTGTGGTTAAAAGCAATGACAGTGGGTAATTGAGACTTTGATTTTAATTGCTCTAAAATACCAATGTGGAGACCCTCACTGGCATCAGCAATCTCTTGCTGTGTGAGCCTTGGGTTGTTGAATGACCTAAGGGCAAGGAAAAAACATTCATCTTAAAAAATAGCATTACAATTTTTACATTGAATAGGAAATTATTACATACAAGCACAGAATATCAACAGAGAAAACCAATGTAACGGATTTCTCCTGTTTTTTGTGTAATTATAAAGCTGTTAATCACACATGATATCTCACCTCAAAGCAAAGGCGTTTAAATTCTCTTCTGGCTCCCAGGAGTTTTGTAGGCTCGAGTAGCCCTTCCACTTGATGAAATATTCAATCTAGACCAACGATTGAGTAAGGTTAAACGAGTATTCGTTATGAAAGAGAGATTCATTTCAGTCAAACACTCGGAGCAAAGCAGATTCGCTTACCTTTTTCTTACGGACTCTTTTTGAAACGACTCTTTCGATCTCGTAGAATCTAGATTTTTTCTCTTTCTCTCTGTGTAAAAATCCGCGGTACTGAGATCATTCAGCGATTTGTAAAACAAAATTCTTGGCATTTCGCTCACTGATAGATTTCCGACTGCTTCACAACCAAGCTACGCAGACTCAGCAGGGTCGAAATGTACAGAATAGAGCCCGCGTCACGAACCGCTGAACGGCCTTAATTTCTGCCCATGCCAAAGCAAAACAGCGCGTGACAAATCAAGTTAGTCTAAGAAGTCCCTTTTGATTCAACAACACACTCCGATTGACCTGCGTGTCAGAAACTACCCTCTCATCCTCTGAACTCTGGACAGCCATTTTAACCTCAAAACCTTATAAAGGAACCTATGTAGGTATGTCAAGAACTATTTAACATGTTCAGATTAGGTAACCAATTGATTAAACTTAATGGATCATCGTTGCACACATTAGATCTGACGAATTATAATTTCTCATGAAATTGTCAGCTTGAATTGAATAAACGGGACACTGATTTAAATGAGACAGAACCGTGAATTCAATTATCTACCATGAATTGTATTCTGGCTGGATCTTGGTTCATCAAAGTGGACAAGTTTGATGTAGATAAGCAATGCCTGATGTTTCGAGGAGGCTTCTTATCCCATGATTTGCTGCAATCTATACCTGGACGGTTAATATTAATAGTATAGCATCATTATGAAATCAGCATTTACATCCTAATTGCATATAATTAGCCTCGTTTTATCTCTACTAAAATTCCTTGCGCCGGCTTGTATAGGGCCTGTATAGCCTAACATTTAAGAGTTATGTTTCTAACAAAGCGTCCACCTCTGTCGGATTGTCTGGGCTCTGTTTCCCAACAATAACCTCCCAATTATTGGTTGACCCTGGATAGTACAACTGAAAACTTACAGCAAGTGGAAGGCTTTCCTCGACTACGCGTTATGCGAGTAAACAATGCTGTTTATTAGCCTCTGATCTCTTTTCTCTTCTTGCTGCACAAGTGCACGATACCAAGGAGTATGAGTAATTCCTAGCGGATCGATGATCGTCGCGAACAATACTTTTATTTTTGCGTCAAGCCAATAATTCGTGTCGCAACGATGAAAGGAACGTTTGTGATATCAGGGCATCTATATACTACCACGTGATAGACTGGGTGTATCGCCCTCAATTTCGATTCCAAGCAAACTAATCTTGATCCTGATTCTGTATGATTACTTTCTAAAGATGTTGCTTATGCCTCTCGGCTGATGGTGTGTCAGTCCAGCGACTTCTTCCAGAGGATGATAATTCTGTGAGTTCGGGCATTGGATACAAATCACAGCAAAGAACGAACTACTTAACGATTGACTCAAATTCCACTTTCAAGAACTAAAATAAAAGAAATGTCGAGAGTTTTTCTTATTTTTATTTTTATCACAGATATCTTGATAAATGTGTCGTCAGGTACTTAGACCCTATCCACTTTTATCAAATAGGGTTAGGGTCTGGTAGCTCGCGTGACGGTCGCACACGGTCGGTTTTTGAATGTCACGCAAGCTGAAAGTTAGTCATGCAACACTTTGTCACAATTCTTCCGCCTGTGTCCGCCATGTTGGTCGGCCAACACGCATCAGTGAAACTCTGCATCATCTTCGCGCTACAGAAGACCCATATATACAGAAAATATGTCTGAAATCGAGTATAGTGACCTTCTATTTCAGATAAGTACGAAAATTGATGTAAACCAATTAGATAGATTGGTTTTTATGTGCAGAAAGCTGATCTCAGAAGGCAGTGAAGGAACGATTCAAAATGCACTCGGATTATTTAAAGAACTCGAGAAACAGGATAACCTCGGAATGGACCGGTTAGAAAATTTGAAGCAGATTTTGAAACAGTTGAAGAACCGACCCATGCTCAAGAAGGTGGAAGAGTTTGAGATCAAGAGAAAAGGTGCTCAATTAATGCTAGTCATATTTGTTTTGAAATTCAGCGAAGGAAATTTGAAAAGCCGGAAGTGCCTTTTTGCTCGAGAAGTTCAATTTAAGGCTTAGAACTTCTTCACTGATTGCAAAGGAAATGATTTCTTGTTAAGGGGATTATGTATTAATTGATAATTTCGCTTAGTACTTATTGCTTTGGAAGTTCCCAGTATCACGAATCTTATTTCATTATGGCTTTAGATAACTTTACGAATCCTTGAAATTTCAGCTCAGTCACTTGGCATCATTACTTCATTTAAGCAAGCCGCCGTCAATTTGAAAGGAGGTAAGGTGTAAAAAGGCAAGGTTCTTAATTGTGCATGTAAAATATTTAGGGCAAACAGGCATAGGCCGGATGCTGAATATGAGTAACAGAAATGTAAGATAAAATCAGACAATATTTATAATGGTGTAAGAATCAGTGCTTGGCCATTTATGCATCACGACATAGATTTATTAGAGTATTGTTGTGTGCTAAACAATCAAGTCGACTCTTATAAGCCCCAGTTCATCTAATATAAGTTCCAAATAGCCAGAAACAATGATAATCAGGGATACAGGCAAAAATACATGACTTAGTGTCAACCTCTCTTCTAAACTTCCCATTTTGAAGGAGTAGCAAGTGATTAAATTTTTTCAATACTCACAAACTTTCAAAATTTGGCTTCTGATTGATGTACTGGCAAAGTTTGAAAATATATTTATTTGCCCACTTGCTTGCAACATTCTTGCTACTGTCTGAATGCATGAATGGATGCATACCCAGATCAATTTCTCAAAATGCAGTTTAACACAAAAATTAGTTTAAGCCAACAATGCACTTCTCTGGAAGCTTTAGAGAGAGAATTAATTAGGATTTGTGCTTGTGGAAAATTTGCCATCTATATAATGCTGTAATATTGTCTCTAGCTTTCAATCACAACTGGAAAATTATTTTTAACCCTTTAACTTCCAGAAGTGATTCGCATGTAACTTCTCTCTACAACATCCATGCACTATCCAACAAACAGGTAATGAGAATACTCAAATGTATCAGGTAGAAGTTGTGGTCTTGATCTAACACCAAATTCTTGCAATTAATTTATAAGGAAATGTGTAGCAGCTAGAGGGGAGAATCAACAATCAGATCCTGGGAGGGGTGGTTGGCAACTTTTCAGCTAAACTGAAGTTGACAATCATAGCCATAGCATTGTATAACATGTCGGAATTGGCTTAAATGATGTCAGATAGTTACCAGTTTGGACACCAAGCCTTGTTTGAAATACATATACAAATGGCCTTCAGACTGTAGTTGTCTATATTGTTAATGTGGTGCAGCGACTTTAAAATCTGCCTGATTATTTATTTACAGCAGTTTTTTTAATAAGATTTTCATACCTGGCATTGTACAATGTTCAAAAGCATTCCAGTCATGTCGAATGAATTCATTTGCATTGTGAGAACAAAACCAAAAGATTGTGTAGTCAGGCTGGAACTCTTATCACCACTGTTAATTATTTTATCTGTGAGTTTTGCCCAGCTTTAAATTAATCAATTATTATTGTCCTCCACAAAACACCACTGGTTGCTGAATAAGTTTTTAGCATCAGTATTTGCAAATAGATCTAATCGTAAGACATAGAGGTGAAAACTAATATGAACAAAATACTATACAAAATTTACCTATGGACATTGATTCTTGGCCCTAATAGTTTGTATTGTACAACTACAATCAGTTAATAAAGTTAAGTTTTATTTTACTGACACTTTTATTAGTGATCAGGTGATTAGAGTTTGTGTAATGTGTTACTACAATCCTAGCAGTATGCAGGACACATGATGTCATATGAACTTCATAATAGACCTTGCTCACCTTAGAATCTTTGTGGCTTAGTGGTAGAGCATTAGAGTGCAGAATCAGTAGGTCTGAGGTTCAATTCCTCATGGGGACTCAGAATGTTTTCTTTGTCCCACACTTGTGCCAAGATGAAAAATATATTTCTCTATTTCTTTACAAAACTCAAAACTGACCATCTTTCTTATTCCATTTTCAAACTCCCTTTTTGCATGCAGTTACAAAAACCTGAACACATCATTTACAGAGGCAAAGCCATGCAAAGCTAAATTTGTATGGCTTTCTCTTGTAAACTACTGAAAACATAATTTCAAAACTGAAGTTTTGTGTTGTTCTTGTGGGTTCGATATTGCATCCTAATTTATTCCTGCCCTCACACAAGAAAGCATATTAATACTGTATATTGATTAAATTTGTTTTTAGAAACACTTTTAAAAACTGTTAGAAACTGTAACTATCTCAAAAACAACATTCTTTCCCTTAAATGTTCTTAAAAGAGAAGTTTGACTGTCCAATCATATATCCTCATATTTAAAATGTCTTAACTTGATGCTTGAATAATTTTGAATATGATTAATTCAGACTACAGTAATTAATTTCTTACCCTTATTAAAAAAATCTGCAGTTATAAAGAAGCTACTAGTATACCACAAATAATTTTGAGAGTATATATAACTAGTCAATATAATTGTATTTTTAATGTCTTAAAATCACTCAAACAGGGCTTTCATCCTTGAGTGACTGATATTGTAAAAAATACTGGATTAGTGTGTGTGTGTGTGTGTGGGTGGGTGTGGCTGCATGTGGCATGCAGTGTGTGGGTGGGTGGGGGGTGAGTATGTGGAGTGGGGAGGGGGCAGACTGTGGCACAATTCTATCTTGGAGGAAATATTTTGAAAAAATTTGCCATATGTCTGTTGCAAATGTTTCTTTTGATGAGATATTATGATTAATTAAGATCAAAAATGACTTGTTTCAATAGCGATCAAGATGGTTTGTAATTTTCGCACAATTGGTGGTGCTCTCCTGGTAGTTAGTAGTGGCATGGCTCTCCGTAGCTGCTCAACTCTTGACGAGTTTGTGGAGACCTTCAACAAAGTTGTGCTAGTTGCATACACCAAACTGGTTGAGATCAGTGAGGGATCTCTGTGCTTCACAGTACAAGCAGAGACGCCAGCAGCTCTAAAGGAGTTATGGGACATCTACAAAGATGGAACATTGCAGAGACGTCTTAAAAAATTTCTAGTTACCGATGACATCAAACAGTTGACAGATGCGAAAGACATTGAGTTGGCTGTTTTCATCGATGAAAAAGAGTATGTGATGTCATTTAATTTTCTGCAAAATCAAGGTATGGTAACATATGTGCAGATGCGTGTTGAATTTAAGTTTGGACAAATGTAACGTTGAACGGGAAAAGCTAATACGATAGGGTTAAGATTCCTTACTAAAGTTGTTGAAAACATATCCTATATCCAGATATTGAAAAAGACCAATTCTTGCGTGTATACAGAACCTCCCCTTCCCCCTCGAACGATGTTGTTAAAACTTAAAAGTCACCACTTCTTGGTCAAGTTTACAGAGTGCACAAATTCGACATTCTTTGGGGGAGAGAGGAAATAATTTGTTTTTTAGTAATTTTGCGTTAAGTGTCCCTCCTTTGTAGGTCAAACAATGTGGAACATGTTTCATCAAGGTGATCCTGAGTCCGTTTGCAGCTATGAATTATAAAAAAAAGGGAAAAGTAAGAGTTACCCTTTCAACATGGGAAGCTAATCCTCGACTTAAACAAGTAATCAGCCTGTTTTAAAAAGAAAGAACGTACTGTTACCCAGAAACGATGTCGTTATCTTGCATTGAACAATGATTGCTGTATCTGACAATCCAGCAACATTAATTGATCCTAACTTAATCCTCTTTCTTATTGTATCCTTACGGCAGTGCCTGATTTGAAAGAAGAGCGGTTTCGAAGGAAATCTGACTCCTTCTTTCACATCAATTCAAATCAGAGAGAGATTGCTATGATGAGGCTGACACAAGTAGAAAACCAGTTGAGCTTTGAAAGACAAGTTCATGGAGAGGAAATAAAAAAACTCAAGGAGAAGATTATCCTGGCAAGAGGACCAAGGGGTAGGATTGATTAAACTCTACCTTTTGTATGTATCCTATGCTCTGGCTGGGATCAGTTACGGGACAATGTGAAGATTATATTTTAAAACACATTTATATGGGATAGAGCTCGGGAATCAGCTAGGTTTTGTGTAGAGTATAATTAAATTGAAAAAGTAAAGAATGTCGTAGTAGAATGGTACCTTGTTGATTTTCAGGCCAATCTACTATTCTTCGTATAGTATATACCACGACCAAATGCAAAAGCACCAAGAATGCATGCTGATGATTTCATTCCCATCCTTATTCTTCTCGTTGGTCTCGGTTCAAAGAAGTCAAGGATGATTTTTGCTCGTTTTCGTTGAAACCTGACAAATTTTTAATATTTTTAAATTATTTTTTTGATCTTTCATACAGCGCCAAATATCAAACAGGAAGAACTGCCTGGACGAAGAACTCGAAGGCATTCGGAGTCTTTTCTTTATTACAAACGAAATGAGGTCGAGGTAGCTTCGATGAGGCAATTGGAGCAAGCAGAAGAATGGAGGAAAGAGAAACAGATTTTTGAATTAAAGATCGCAGAGCTTGAAGAAAATCTGAAAGCAGAAAGGATGAGCAATATGGACCGTAAGCATTCAGGTACCCACTAAATATTTTTGAGCTTAACGAAATATCGGCGATGGGTGGTAAAATTGTGGGTAGGGTAATATTTGTTCGAACACATGAATGGCTTTCGTAATACTTTAGAAGTTATTCTGAATTTTTCCACTCTAACAAGTTAGCGTGGTAAAATAAATGCTTCTTGAAGAAAAGGGTGTAGAAGATACTCCACGGTGAGCGAGGTCTATTTCGAATTTCATATGGCACGCGTCCTGCATACTGCTAGGCCGGATCAGCAGTTTCGATAGCGTCAGGTTCGATTCTTCATGGGGACTCTTTTATTTTCTTTGTCCGCGTGCTCGTGACAAGACGAAAAACAGCTTTCTCTATTCCTCTACCGAGCTCAAAACTTGCCATCTCTCTTATTCTATTGACAAACATAATAAGAATCTCCATCGATCGATACGAAGAGTCTGGTCAGATTAAGGACAAACCTTCTATCACAACCAGTTGCGATAAGGTTTCAAGAGGGCCGTTACAAACAAGCATAAGCACATAAAACGTTTTAGAAATTATATCTTCTTCAGGCCATCACAACTTCCATTTTGCTTGAGGATAAGCTTTTTTAGTTATCATTTTTTGTCTTTAATAATTCCAGAAGCTACGACTCTCGGGAGACCATGGAAGAGGCGACGCAGAAATTCTGATTCTAACTTGTACCACATGGCAAGAAAAGAGGGGGTTGAACAAACTGGAAAACAACCAGAGCGAACTTTAGAAGGAGGAGCACAAATGGATTTAGAGAGGCGTATGTTCGTGCATAATTATTTGCAGAATAGGAGACTTAAATTTAGCGTTCGTTTTAAAATTTATCCCCAGATAAATTTTCGTTATTTGCTGTATTTTTCATCCTCTTCCGTGGTGACATTGAACCGTACTCCCCAGCCGTGTTATCAATATTTGACTCAGTAAATTAAAGGAGAGGTTAGTCACCTCATTTCCCATAAAAGTGAAATTGATTATCTGTCCTTTGTTATCGAAGCGAAGAATAGGGCTGCACGAAAACCTTGTTGACGTGTCTGCTTCTTCTGGAGGTGATAATTTTCTAACCTCGAGGCTGGATTGTGGCAAACAGTGGACCTGATATCAATGATGAGAGAATTGGAGGTCTTTAGCAGAAAAGAATATGGAAAGAAGCCACGTTCATATGTACAACAGAGGAGAATTTGTCGTGTCTTATAAGGTTCATAAGGCATGAAGAGCCGACTAATTAGTAATTTTGCGGCGGAAAGTGAGGTAAACCATCAAGGCTAACCGAGTTAGATTATACTCAGTTTCAGCTGAATTATACAAAATACAGAGGCCACTTTTCAGACATGTACTTTTTATAATCAATTGGACTATTTTATTCAGGAAATAGACGATTGTCTGAGACCCAAGTGACCCAAACTCAGATTTAAAGCGGCTTCGTTTTAGTTTGATCGGATTTTTAGTTCGATCCTCACTAATTATGACGGTATTTTGTCGAACAGGCAGCTATGCTAAATACTAAGAAACAAAAAACGTTGGGTCTATGAATTGTAACTTCTTCGGTTACATTCATTAAATCTGTAAAGGTGTTGAGGTGTTTACTGATTTAAGTAGTCAGGCTTTGGTGACTTCGATGCTGGTTCAAAGTGTAGAAAGAGCCCACTTTTTAAGCCGTAAGTATGAACCAGGAGGGTGATGGGGGTATTTTATCTTTTTCGTGGAAAAGAGGTTGTAGCTTGGTTGTCTGGAACAAACGAACGAACAAACGAAAGAACACACGAACGAGCGAACAACCGAACGAACGAACGCACGAACGAACGAACAAGCGAACGAACGAACACACGCACGAACGAGCAACCGAACGAACGAACACACGAACGAAGAATGAAAGAACAAATGTACTAAGGAAAAAAAAAGAAACGAACGAGCGAACCAATGAACAAGCGAAAGAACGAATGAACGAGCCAACCAATGAGCAAATGTACGAACGAACGAATAAATGGAAGAATGAAAAAATGAACGACAGAACGAATGCATGAACTAACGAACGAAAAACAAACGAACAAACGAATGCGCGCACGGAAAAACCAAAGAATAATCGAAGAAACGAACGAATGATGGAAGGAAAGTTGACTTCTCTTACACTATTGGATAAATTTGGTCGGGAGATGCTGTAAGCAAATAAAAAACGAAACATATTTTCTCAGTCATTCGAGACAAAAAAATGCAAGAAAAGGTAGAGATATTACAGGTTGAACTACGTTCTTAGCGCATTGAAGTTTTAAATTTTATGGCATTGCACTAATTGAAAACAACGATAGACAGGAATTAATGGTAGTTTTACCAATTCTTTTGATGTAAATTTCTTTGTAAAAAACTGTGAATAAGAAGACGCCTTAAAAGGTCAGAAAACTTACACTTTTCTCCGGTTATGTTTCGTTTGCTAATTGCTGCCTCTCACCTGCTCCAGGAGGAAACAAAGAAACGGAACTATGACAATGTCACTTCAGTTCACTTTTAACTAAATGGAAACATTCAGAATTTTTTTGCTATTTTAAATTTACTTTTCATCTTTAGACGTTATTTCTTCGCTATTTTGCCTGGTAAGAAGCGAGTCTGAATAGCGTCAGAAATTAAGATTGTTTCCTTTTTTCCGGCTTTTCGAAAATACATCAAAGTGGTTAACAACGGCGTGTGATTGTGTCAAACGGTAAAAATTATTTTCAGTACTCGGCAGAATGCTAATCAGGTCACATGTTAAGTGGTCTTATTCTGATCTTCTCTTTTCCCTTAAAGTCTGACCAGGACGCGTTCGAGTGTTTCCTCTACGTTTATAGTCAAACACAGAATGAACTTTTCAAGTGCGTCATTAGCCGTTTGTATGGCGGCAGCTGAAAAACGTGCAGTGGAATCATTTCCTGTCAGTTTTTTTTAACTGTAAATTCAACTCAGGACTTTCCTCCAAAGCTTAACAAATTTGTTTCATAGCATCCAAGTGTTCATGACGTCTTGAAGGCTTAAATGTTCCCTGAAACAAGATAGGGCCAAATCGTTTACAACAATAGTTCGTTCAATTTCTTCACAAATCGCCATTCTTCTCTCAGGATGAGTCTTTCGATAGTAGTGGAAAAAATGATGATCTAGAGCCTCGTAAAAACGCCCACGGACACGTTCATTTGTTTCTTCCTCTGAGCTTTTCTGCTCTTTCGCGGTGCAATTTAAAAGCTTCTTGTTGTCGTCCGTGAACGACTCCGTCGTTCTCCTTTCAACTTCAAACATCGCTATGTAAGATGTTATATCGCTGTCTCCGGTTTTATTGACATCAATCCTTTTCCCACTGAAATCCCTGACTTCGACGATATTATCCCTTTCTGTACATGTGCGCAGCAAATCCATATTTTGATCGAATGTCAGAAGTTCGTCGTGTAATATCTGGCTACAACTACCTTGATAGGCTCGCCCTGGTCTTAGCCGCCTTCGAAGCAAATGTATGGGTTTTTTTAATGAGTTCTCGCCACCAAGGGTGCCTTTTACCATCTCACCCCTTACCGAATGGTTATCGAATCGATTTCCTTCAACAGTAAATGCTTTCGAGCGAGCGTATGTCTCATCGCTCCTGGTCACCTCTTCCGAGTCCTTCTTTCTTTCAATCGAAGACGTTATGTGGTGTCTGGTGGCTCGGCCCACAGTTCGATATTTCATGTTCACATTTGCGATCTCGTAAGATTTGAATGTTTGTTCCCCATGGAGACAAGACTCCGCATTGCTTTGCCCGGTAAAGCGCTTTCCAATTTGCGGAAGCCGCAAAAAGCTCAAAGGAGAGTTGTCTTCTGCACTTTCGCTGGAAACCGGGTTTTGAGTGTTCCCGATTTTTTTCGTAATCCTTGGTAATCGCGTTTGATTCGTTGGTTCCTTGCCTGTTGGATTTCTGTACGCCATTCTCAAATGTTGCTTGTCAACTGATGAGCTTTCAGAGAGTTGCACGATTCCCCCTACATTATTATAAATTAGAGCGCGCCAACTTTCAAAACTATCTGAAAAAAAAAAGCGAAAAAGCAATAAAACATGAAAAGACGTGCAAGGAAACGTACAAACACGAGAGAACAGAGGTGGTCTAATGACACACATGGAAATTAATCGCTTTTAAGACAAAAACAAAAACACATGCGCTGTCGAAAACAAGAGGCGTCGGCACAAATTCCCAGTTGTCATTAGCACTCTATTCTCCACTTCTTCCGATGGCGGTGACATCCCTCCATCTGGAAATCTGCCTGAGGCGAAACTGATAGCAACTTGCTGGTTCAAGTAAACCGATCGACAGAATTCATGAATAAGATAAATCAACTCAGCAGAACCTCACGCTTTTGCGAGAAAGAGTCGGGGAAAAAGAGTGCAACCCATATATGCTAAGCGGTAATTTCAAAGAATTATTATTTTTTTTAAAGAATGGGTCATTTATGCTCCTAACGTTTTCACTGAGCGATCAACAGTGTTTAAGAGGTTTAATGCTACTCCTATTCTAATTTTCAGCTTTTCGTAAAATGTATCTCTTAAGACTATATGAAGGCGACTCTGAAACCGACTTTGATCGATCTAAAATTTGTTCTCAACTTGAAACTCATTTCGAAGAAACACAAGAAACAATAAAGGGGCTCCTAGCTTTTTATATCTGATTTTAACATCTGCCTACCTCAAAAATTGGTCTCAGCCATAAATTCAGAAAAGAAAATTGGTTTGAATATACATATTTAGATTACACTTATTAGGACCAGTTATTCGTCATTTATTTGTTCAAGTCAACTGTTCGAACATTTGCCAAGGCAAGAATTGACCGCTATGGCAGATGATTTCGCAACCTACTATAACTGTCCGTTTTAAGTAACAAACCAATATCTTTTTTGCTTCAGGCAACCGCTTATCTCCGGATTTCCGTCGCTTCAGCTCCTGTCATACCAGAGTGTTTTGATTGGCTGATCGCTGTCAATTTTCCCATTAACTTTGAAATGTATTTTTCGTCGTTATGTGTATCCAAGCTTTATGCAATTTGTTGCAACACATTTTTGACACTTCAATTCCTTCCTTAACCCATTCATTTATTATCGGTAGAACAAATATTTTGTTTCAAAGGGCTATTTTTAACACGTAGATTGGCTCGATCTCAGGGCCCGAACCGTATTTCGGCCACACCGTCGTGGCGAAAGGTTGAAAGCTAAATACTTTTCTTTTTGTGCTGTTGTTATCGATAATAATTGGTTTTCAAATCAGCCACTCGCGTATCTTATTTAATATCAGAGGCTAAAATGATCATTAAAGGTTGACTTCGGTATAATAATTAAATATATTTCATTCCTGATCTTACCAGTCGATGATATGATTTTCGAAAAATCTGTCTCGGCAGGTGAAGCGTGTTTGTTCCGGGGAGTTGTCTTAAATGATCGAGGAGTGTTGATAGAACTCTGCTGAAAGCGCTTTCTATTTACCACTCTGGATTGGACTGATTTTAGGAACACGTGTAGGCTTAGGCCTTTTTGTTGCCCCCAACCTTTTTCCGAACTTTGTTTTGCAGACTCGCCTTAGTCAGCTGGGCCCTGATACGAGAAATCGAAGTAGTCCTTCATTTTCTTGTACCAAAGCATTGCTAGCTTAGAGCATCGATGGTATCCAGGAAAAAGAACTCCCCACTTAGGCGTACATGCTGGGGGGCCGCGGGGGAGGGCTGCAGCCCCCCACATTTTGGGCAAGTCAGAGTTTTTTGGCAGTAAGAAGGATGTGGGCGAAGTCAGCTTTTACAAAAGTTTCCACGTGTGCGTGGGTGTGTGCATGTTTTTTTTGTTTTGTTTGTTTTTTTTTATCTATTTTAACCTAGGTCGGCGTGGTAAAACCATCTTTTTTCAGACGGTGTGTGCTGATAATAATCCTGAGCAACACTAATAGTCTGTGCCGAAATCTTCAGGGGAAGACGGCCAACGTTATCTCTGTTATCACGTAGAAATACCGGCATGACCATTCAGACCTTACGCCAGTGTCAGTGTGAAGAAAGTTTCAACAGCGTATAGTAGATAAGAACAGTAATGGATCTGAAAATGGAGAAGTGGCTAACAAACTCTCAGTTTGAATGGCAAGAAGCCAGGACACCAGGACAAACACCGACACGCTGCCTTCGAGCCCTTTAAGGTGAACATGCGCAGAAACAAACACAGCTAACAACGAAATCGCACTATCGTATTAACACTTACTAGGCGTCCATCGATAAGGTACTGTCCGACCTTGAGCTCACTGGGGTTTCGCAGAAATGATCCTGAAACACTCTGTGCTTTGTGAAATATCTGTCACAATGAAACTCTTGATAAAGAAAGCTTATCCCGCGTTGCTAAAATTTACAAAATCGACGGCGAGAAGCCGAGCAGAAAATGTATGTGAGTTTTCGTCTTGTGCGCGGATAGATTTTGACAATGCAAAATTTTAGAAATGGAAAAAAATTGAGAAAAATGACCCCGTATTGTAAAGTATGCAAAGTATAAATAGAGCAGCATTTGAAAATTGTCTTAAGCATTTATATTTAGTGAATAGCTTGCGCAGGTGAAAAAAAGGAGTTTATGCAATTAACTCGCTCAGTTTTTTCAGCTGTTCTGATTTTTGACAGCGATAATATAATTTAAAGTATTCCTTTGAGATTTCATGTCGAGATTTCTCTTTACATGAAGAAAAATTCAAGAGTTTGACAAGGGTTCTCGCTAACTTGCTAACGAGAAGAAAAAAGTTTAGTGAAGATATACGATGCTAACGACACTTAAAAGTGAAGTCGGTGGCACTTAAATGAGTTACGACAACCACGTTTTTGGGCAGGAATAGCGGTGAATTTCCATACCTAATGGAGCTGATTCTCTGACAAAAATAGATGTCTGTTTTTAAGAGAATCATTATTCCTGTAAAGCACGGCAGTATTAGTACAATTGTTTCATAGTTCGATTGTACACCAGATAGCGCAGAAGCAGGGAAATGGCGCAGAAATACGCGTCGGGTTTGGGCAAAACGAGATTACCGCCAATTCGAAGAAAGTTCCACTCTGCCAACAATTGTGAAGTAAAAGAGTTGGGTTTTGATCCCTCAGCCTCGCCATTCTCCCTTCCAAGACTGCCTCGAATTGGAAACCAACAGATTCCAGCTTCAAAGAGGACTTGTCCTGACAAACTAGAAAGACGAGGAAATCGGACATCGCTGAGTTTCACGACTGATAAAAAAGTTCCATGTCTACTAACAACTGCCCCAGAGCTCGATAAGCCGTTTGAAAGATCAGCGAAGAAGCAATGGCGAATCAGTATTGAAGAAAAGCTGATGGGGCCGGCTGCACACGGCGTCGATGGAGTTTACTCCAAGGAAATCGTGAAGGAAGGGTCATTGGAGTCCAATGAAAACAGAAGATCGTTTCTGAGACGCGATCACATATTTCGAAGACGTCTCAGACCGAGTAAAGCGTATCAACAGCAAGACAGCCACATGTCCCATCGAGAACTGCTTGCTTTTGATCAAAATATGGAACATTTGCTGACGTTTACAGAGAGAGACAAAGTGCTGGAATTGAGAGATTTTAATGGGAAAAAGATGAACCCAAACAAAACTGGTAACTATGACATAATGTCATGCGTTTCGATGTTTGAGGTCGAAAAGGAGGTAGACAACAATACCAGTGAGGAAAGTGAAAATTGCGCTTCTATGAAAAAAGGTGGTTTTGAAGACAGCGAGATTTCTTCGAGGAGAGAGGAAACGAAAATTCGTGTGCGTGGTCGGTTTTATGAAGCCTTAGATCTTCACTTTTATCACTATTACCGTAACGCTCATCCTCAGCGAAGAATGGCGATCTGTGAAGAAATTGAGCGAGGTATTGTGGTTGACAGTATTACACTGTCGTGGTATAGAGAAAACTTGCGTCTCCAAGACGTTTTGAATACGTGGGTCTTATAACGTTTGAGGGAAGTCATATCGACCTTCCCCCGCAAAAGCTGTGAATCTTGAAATGAAACCGTGCATGAGCAGCTTGAAATTGGCCATAGATTCAAGGATAAGAATTTGTGTTCGCTTTGTTTCCCGGGCGAGGCAAGAAGTATGACAATGTTGAGAATTTCATTATAAGATGAAAAAATTAACTGAAATATTATTTAATGTAGTATACCTTCTCTATATTTTTGCTTTGCGTGTACATTGGAAGAAAATTTTGAGCCGATCGCATCTGCTCCGTCATGACAAACACAGAAAAATCTCAGGAACGGAAATTTAATTACACTCGTGTTTTTATTTAAAAGAAAAGACAAAAACGTGACGTTCTACAAGCCACGAGTAGACTAACCGTGTAGCCAAAAGTCACGTTGTCGTTGATATGAATCTAGGAGTCATATGTCATCCCAGAGTTAGTCTATTTCCGAAATAAGGCTCATCAACTGCGTAAGGTTCAATTTCAGTTTCCGCTGCATATATTAACGTGAACAGTTAACTTTACCCCGAAATTCGCCGATCGGGAAAGATAATTCGTTTTATTTTCAGTATAACGAGAGTGTGAAGAAAGAGCACACATGTAACTGAACGGAAGCAATATGATTT
>NW_026709773.1:0-17500 GCF_030620025.1 Pocillopora verrucosa
AATAATCATTTTGTCGCTAAAGATTCAAGGCAATTTACCTCCACTGAATCTGTAGTCTTGCTTCAATACTTTTCAACACCATGGACTTGATACCATTCATTAGTTTAGCAAACTCTTCCGTGACTACTCCAAGCTTCTGAGCTTCACTGGAATCTCTTGCTGACATATAAATGATCTGAGATTCTGGATCCAGAGAGGGCCAACACTGTGTGAGTTTCGTCACGATATAGTTCTTCACTTGATCAGTTTCTTTTGGCGGCACCTGGTCCCACTTGTTGCAAACGAATAGGGCACAATTTGAGGAAGATTCCCTTCCTTTGTCAAGAGATACCTTTCTGGCGTGTTCGATAAGTTTTCCCAACTGAAGATAAAGAGACAAATTTAGCTATTTGTCGACTTTTTTCGGCTAGTTCAGTAGTTGCCTTTTTTGTGACGTTATGCCTTACGTTATCGCTCTCCAGGAGCAACTCGCGTTCGTTAGGTTCCTTCTTCTAGCACGTTTGACGAAAAGTTTTTAACAGTTAAGTTACTCTTACACATGTTAAAAAGAGAGGTTTCAAAAAATGATACGATTTTTGTAGCAAATTTTTCCTTTAATTATTTATGTAAAGAGAATGCATTTCGCACCTTAAAGTGCCTTACCCTATCTCGCTGTATTCCTCCGGCGTTTCCGCTGTTGATGACGTAAATAAATGCGAAAGCCTCTGGAAGGTACTCCTTTACTATGTTATCCATGATGGTAGATTCGCCAATTCCTGGACTGTCGACTATAACGATATTTTCCTAAAAGACACATAAAATATGAGATGTAACAAGCAACATATTAAATACAAAAGCAATCTTTGCTTTCATTTCATGTCTTAATCCGCAGATCACATACATTATTTTCATATATTCACAGTCATTGAGGCAAAACATTGTCCTTGGGGATCGCTCTCTAGAGTGCGTTTCGATTGTTTTTCATCAGACCAAACTCAAAGTAATCACACAGGTCAATCAGAGCTAAGGAAAACATCACACAATACAATGAGAACCCAAAAAAAAAAAAAAAAAAAAAAGCGACCAACTACGTCCGATAGTTACTGAGTTTGCTAATGTCTAACCTTCAACAGATTATGTGGCCAAAACAACTCAATCTTTTCGTAATCTGAACCCTTTTCTCTGTCCGTCTTTTGGTGGACGAATTTGGAAATCTGTTGAAGGTAACTCTGCTTGGAGGCTTCGGATGGCTTGTCTAAGAAGACAGTCGGTGAGGTATCCCCTGATCCTTTGTCTTTAAAGTGCGCCACCAGCTTTGGTGTATCTCCATATCTTAGTTCACAGATAGTTGATGTGGAACTCAGAAGGGAGTAAGGAAGAAGCTCCTCTCCAAGGATAAGATTTAATAAAGTGCTCTTTCCTGAACTTGTTTCGCCTAATAAGTATAAACAGGTGAAAATAAGGAGGGAAGAAAGACAAAAAAAATGTTAAGAAAGGTTCGATTCCACTTAAGTTGCGTCGAACAAGAGAATCTGCTTCCCCCGTCGTCTCCACCAGAAATCCCAAACAAAACACCGTTTCCCTTCTTCTTCTTATTCGTTTTCATACAAAACTATTCCTTCTGCTGTCCGCCACTGAGTTCGAGGCTGGCCATATGATGTGCCACGCTCAAAAGACAGACTTCCGTTAGAGGGACTATCAATAAATTCTGGTTAGTCGGGACCAGCAGATTCCCTCTTTGTTCACTCATATTTCTTACTGTATTCTATTTATTTATTAACCAGGCTAACCAAGCTCAGCTGCAACCTGGTTTGAATGAAGGGTGGGGTTGGGATGTTTGGGAAAAATTGTGAGATAAAAGGACAGGTCACTGGAGACCCTTTTGACATGCAAGAACCAAACAGCAAATTGGATAATTGAAAAATGTTGAATAAACGAATGAGTGATCTTTATTCCATCAATAAAAGTTGTATAATTTAAACGATGTGAGATTCAGGGTTCCTGTAGAATTAAAAAAGTACTCGTATGACTGGCAAGTTTGATTAGAAGATATTAGCGATAAAGTTCCCTCTGTTGATATAACTTAAGGAAGTATATTCAACGTAAGAATAATTAACGGAGGATAAAATATACTGAGTGTAATTCGCTCTAAGATATATATATAGTTTTATTGTACTCCATGGCTCGATCATTAGCCTACTAATTAGTTAAGGTTGGATTGGTATAATAACTGAATGAGGCTTTCTTTCCTTTTCCAGTCTTGGATTTAACCCTTTAACTCCTATGAGTGACTAAGACAGAATTTCTCCTTACAATATCAATACAATATCAAGCAGACAAGGGATGAGAATAAAGAAAAATATCACATAGGGGATTATAAGTTGATCCAATACCAAATTCTCCCAACTAACATCGCAAGACCTGTATGGCAGACAGTAAGGAGAATTACTAATTAGATCTTGGGAGTTAAAGGATTAAGTCTATTGGGTGAGGAAGTTGGCGAAACTAAAATTTCAAAGCAATGGCGGTCAAATTGTTCATTTATAACAAACCTGCAACAAGAACAATGTACTCTTTTTTCAGCAGATTTTGTTTGTGGGAAGCTATTTTTTCCTTGAGGTTCCTGATGTTCTGTTCCAAAAGGGTTTGAACTTTTTCATCCATTCTGCCCAAGCAAACTTCCGTGCGTTCATAGAACTTGAGCAAGGTTGCTCGTTTCTTTTCGTCTTCTTTCTTTGCCTCTGTCAACACTGAAAAGGCCTGAAAAATTACAGGGTACAGGATGAAACAAATGCTGTGCGTCAACAGTCACCTGTGTAAATTAAGGATTACTTTTCGGCCTAATTGGTCGATTTAACCGTTTTACAGTCATTTTTAAAAAAAACCTTGTTACTTATAACATCACTTTTACATTCACATCGCTGTTCTGCGCGCAGCTTAATTTAAGAAGTAGATTGATTAGTAGCACGCTTGTCACGCGCCCCTGGAAAAATCACTGATTTGCTAGAATCTTTTAAGAATTTCTCGGCGCACAACGATCAGATCTGATTGAGACTTTCCAAAACTGCGACACATTTGTTGGAGACGGTTTTGGACTAAACAGAGGTAGAATAAAGTGCCTTTGAAAACATTAAATCGGAACCGAACTGTGAAGTTAGGGACAAAAACATCGCGTCGCGCGGAACACGCGTTAGCCTCACTATTCACTGTCTTTTGCCAACTTAAGTTTCGTTTATGACCGTAAGACTTAACAGATGGTGAAAATGACTCCTTTTAAGCAAACTGGTAGACAAAATCCTGAAAATTGGAGCTAAATCGTTCCTAAAATCAACGAAAGTGTTCACCATATCAGGCGTCACGCTTTACAGCCTGGGTGAGACAGATCGTTTTCAATTCATTGTGCGAGTCATAATTCCTAAACTAAAGAACAATGTAACCTCAAAATGTAATGCTCATAAGTTGCTTTGCACTTCCCTTCCGTTTTTTGTGTTTTTATTGGAACGTTGTCGAGATTTTAATTTTTTTTGGCGTTCTAAACAGTTGGCAAACGGTATGATCTGCCGCGCGATCATACGGGTCATTGAATTTCTTAATCGTATTGTTTACGATGAGTGCACTGGAGCAACGCTTAAATGACCAGCTAAATTTTGATACCAAAATCGATCGAATCCGTGAAAAGCCGACGAAGATATTGGCAATAAATTTTGTCCTAAACATAAGGTCGACAATTTTGATTCCGAGGAAGGTAAGCGATCGAATTTCAAGCAAAAACAAGCGCGACGCTCGGGCCATTTTGACGGATTCTTTTACTTCCAAATCATCCTAAAGTCTACAGAATCAATAAGCACTGGAAAATACAAATAGCGAGGAGCGAATACTACGAGTATTTCGTAAATTTTCGGCTAGCCGAATAGGGTACGTTGTTTTGCGCCAAGTAATAGCTAATAAACAAACACCTCCTAAATAGAACAATAGGTGCAAAGCCAGGGGAGTTCAACAAGTCCCAGCATATTACAGCCAATTGTGCCCTGCTTCATGCCAAATTACATCACGTAGCTTCACGTTATCCATGATTACTTATGTAAATATGCATGTATTATGCGAACAAAGCAAATTTTTATGTTCAGCCGAAGCAGCAAGGGACTCCAACTCTTCGCAGAGAGTAACGAATGATAGAAAAAAATCTGTGGCTCTCCTTGACCGTAGAAGAACATCAAGTCACTCCGGGCTAAGTCCGTGGTCGTTTATGTTACAGAAATTATGCAAGCATTTCTAAGAAAATAAAGAAATGCAAACCTGATAAAATCACCAACATCTTCCCAAATATTTGGCGGGTGAATGCATGCTACTATTTCTGTTCGTGGGAATAAGGTTTCTTCTTGTACTACTCATTTCTAAGATGCCATCATTGAATAGATCGCCATGGCATAAAATTGCAAACGATGGCTAACGTAGAATCAAGAGAGCTGTTAGACAATTCGTTACTGAATTTCACGATATGGTCTGCATCTACCAATTATTAAGGGTCACATCTAGATACTTCCACCATTGTACCGAAAATGTCGTTTATATATTGAGTTTGCTGGTTTTCCATATTTTAAAAAGATATTGTAGGGTTCTCACCTCCTTTGCCGTCCAACTTGACTTCTTCTCTGACGACCGGAGTGTCTCTTTCACTTTTGCTTTCATTTCGTCCAACGTTTTCAGCCCTTCGGGCGGAATTTTTAGTGACACCAATGTGTTTACCATCTCCACGATGTTTTCGATCTTGTCGATCTTGTCGATGTTTGGTGATGCACTCATGTCGCCTGTGTCTGGGTCTACGAAGTTTAGGCTGTGGTTCACTGTGAGATGATTGTAGCCCTCGCCCTGTAGGCAATCATAAGCTTTCCACATGTCGCTCATCACGCATGTTCCCGGCAATATTTGATTGCATGTAATGGGTATGAGTGTACCTTTATCCCTGCGCTCTACCAGTACAAGGTAGCAGGCCTTGGTTTCACGGTAAATGCCACCAAAGACCCACTTTCCTTCGACGTAGCGACCGCGGTGATACTTCATCTTGCCAGACTTGGACTAATCAATCTCAGAAGTACTACCACGTCCACCTATTGGCCTCTTATGATGTTGCATTATTCTTTCGGCACGAACCTCACGGCAGTAGTGATACCAATCTACCACCGTTTCTGTGGAATTTTGTTCGTCGCCCAGTGAGGTTTCATGCACTGCTTGTGAAGTAGTAAAATTATTTGCCCAAGCGTATGTTAGGGCTAATATTTTTTCAATGGAAAGCTTACTACCAGAAAACCAAGAATTCTGGCGTATTGATGCCATTCCATTGCAATTTTCTTAGAGCATCGCCATTCGTACCCGTCTCGCAATGAACTTCGTCGAGTCCAACGTAGTGCATTGCAGCATGTACTCTTAGGGCATGGAAACGACGACGCGAGCAGGTTGTGATCCTTGCACCACTGTATGCACCTGTCGTGGTCCAATAATATTTTTATTAATTTAAAAGGGTTCATTTCACAAGGAGGTGGAAAAGACGACGACGACGAAGCAGCAGGCGACAAAGACGTGATACGATGACAAAGAAACAAACACGTACGAACGGACGAAGGACCAACAGCAGAAGAAATATGAAGAACGATTCAAAAACGGGAGATGAGAAAACAAGATAAATTGAGGAAAATAAACTTATGAAGATTACGAAGATTACGAAAAGATAATTTTTTAAGAAGCCACTGATTAGAAATGAAATTTATTAGAAAGGCTGCACTTTTATATTTCGATTAAACAATGATTAACATTTCATTTCTTCGTGCAAAATCCAACATGTTTTAAAAGTGAGGAAAATGATTTCAATGTTAATTTTTGGAATTTTAATAAGGTATTAGAAATATAATTTTGAAAGTTATCATTTATAGGCAACAAGCACATGTTGAGACACACGAAGAAGATAGAGGATTGAGAGTTCGAACTCTACAGGTAATTAAAAAAAATATATAAAAAATAGACTGAGAGGGGCCTTGGAGGAAGGACAGACAGTAGGAAGTGCCTGCCAGAGAAATGGGGAAGAGAAAGAGGGAAAATGGGAGAGAATGAGAGAGAGGGAAAAACAACGCAGAAAAACGCCGTGAAAATAATTCCACTTTTATTAATGTAGTATTAATAAGTGGAGGTGCGGTGGCCTCGTGGTTAGTGCACTCGACTCCGGATCGGGTGGTCCGGGTTTGAGCCCTGGCGGGGGTCACTGTGTTGTGTTCTTAGGCAAGATACTTTACTCTCACAGTGCTTCTCTTCACTCAGGTGTGCCAATGGGTACCAGCAAATGTGCTGGGGGTAACCCTGCGATGGACTAGCATCCCATCCAGGGGGGAGTGGCAATACTCCTAGCCGCTTCATGCTAAGAAAACCGGAGTTAAGCACCGACCCCATGGGCCACTTGGGCCCGTATAAAGGCTTTATTTTTTATTTTTAAGTAATAATTAGAGATGTATATATTCAATTACCAAGGGAATTGTCTATTGTATTCAAAGACAAAGAGTAGAATGCATAATTAATAAGATGTGCATGCACAGTGAAGTAAGGGGGTTGTGCGGAAATTTTTCTTACAGTTGTTCCTTAACGTTTCAACGAATTAAAAAAAGGAAAGTCATTTTCAACTCGTGTTTGAACCTGTAATTTTTTAAAACTTTTCCTCTTTTGGCTATTATTCTTCAATGATTGTCCTCTGGCTGGAAACACACTGCGTCTTTTTGAGATTTTCGGTTATTTGATTCGGTGACCTCTGCTGTGACTACTTATAATGTAGGTGTCTTCAAGCCAGCTGCCCATGATCTAAGCAACTCTAGCTAATAAAATACCACAGGACGAAATTGCAAGAATCCGTAAACGTAAACGTGGCAGAAACATGTTAAACCGTTCTGGAAACACGATGGATAACCTGTGTTTCCGTTACCGGTTTCGTGACGTTTTCTCGCGTTTCCGTTGCTGCGTATACAACGGAACCGGACCACTTTTTGTACATGTTAAACATAACGGAAACATGGAGTTGCATGTTTCCGCCACGTTTCAGAAATACGAAAACATGTGATTTCGTCCTGTGTACGAAATTTGTCTGGCATGTGTCTTGCGCTACAAAAGTTTGGTTTAAAAGGAGACAAGCTAGAACTAAAATGTCATAATTAAAACTTGATGACGAAGAGAGAATTAGGATTCGATCATAAAAACATTTGTGGAAAACTTGAGATAATACCTGGATTTCATTTTTACATCACAACGATGAATTTCAAACATCAATCAAGTTTCCTCTTTGGTTGCAAAGTTGAGTTGATGTGGTTATTGGCTTTATTAAATGGGTTGAAATGTTTTAGATTGTATTTTCTCATGTTTGCAAATAGTTGAATTTACTGGAAGGTAGTATTGTTGCAACATGTTAACATGAAACACAATAATAAATTTTATTGGTATGTGAAACTTTTCATTTGACTATCTGCTAGCAAGTCGTTGTATTATAATTAAATAATTATATTATAAAATTAAAATAATTAGTTAGGGAAACATACACCATGTTTGAAATGTCATGTCCATAGTGAGTGAACCGGATTGAGTAGGGTGTATGTGGGAATAGACTCTCTTGTCCGTATCATTAATTTGCTAATCGCTCCTGTTGCCAATGTTTTGATGAGGGTGGGCTGTCAAGGTAAAGGAACTGACGATTTTAGTAGGTAGTGACTTTTTCAAACCTGGAAACTATCATTGTGAAAGCCATACTTGTGCCTGGTAACTCATTCTTATTCTGATAAACTAGTTTTAAGAAGGATACAATATTTTATTACAAAAATTTGATACTGTGAGGCTGTGAACAAAACTTTAATTTGACTGCGGCCCATACCAATTCCTATGCAGGATGAAATGTTAGTAGGATCAGTGGAAAAAACAATGTACCAAACATCAGCAAGATTTCTTGCAATTATTTTAATTACATGAACATTAACTGATATTAGGAGGTCTAAGAATACTCAAAAGAATTGTAAAATTTGTTTGAAAAATTAGAACTCAGCATAGGCCAGATAAACAAGATTCTTAGAAAAAGAAATGTGTACTAATGAAAAAAGTTAAGCAACCTTTTCAAAACACCTGGCTGAGCCCACACAGCACGCAGTAAAGTCATTCGAAGTAGTCATAATCCCGGTTTTAAATGTTGAAAACACACACATGCAGATTTCTCATAAACGTGTAGTTCAAGCCTGCCATGACTTCAAAATTTTGATGCACACCTCAAAAGGAGAAGAAATAAATTGTATTCAGTTTATAGGTTACTGAGTTAAAATTGAGTCAAACATTCATTCAACGACAGGTTTAAGAAATTTTCACAACTAATTTATTAGGTTACCTGGAACAACCAACTTCATGTACAAATAAGACGAGGCATGTAGTGATAATGCACAAAATAACTATCTGTGGTAAGAAGGCAGGCTATCCCTTCTTCATTTAAAAAAATACTGAGGTTATCATCTATCCACAAGCTCAATGGAAAGTGAGAGTGAGAGAGACTGATAGTGACTATGTTATTTGAGTAAATATCTAGAGAAGGATAAAAGGCAAGATATGGTCTGCACAACTTTCTTATTTTAATTTTATAACCTATTAAGCTAACTCATTTGTATTATTGCTTTATGTATTATGCGGATGCCAATTAATTTAACTTTCATGCAGGTCAAAGTAAAAACATGAATTAAAATAGCACAGCCCACTTTAATTTCAGTCCTCTTTAAAGGGGAATCCTTGCTTTTTCAGTTCCCACCTTTAAAACTCACATATCTTGTGACCAATTCCTTATATCAATGTTTAGTTTAGGTATGAGTATTGGTGAGAAACACCATGCATTAATGAAAGCTTGAGCAAGAGTATTTAATGCAATTCAAATATTACATTACACGTTACAATGTGGCAACTTACACAGCAAAATTATATAATCACAAAATTCCAAACAAAGAAAGTCAGGTAATTGACTAACCTGCTTCAACTTTTGAGGGCTTGAGGTACAAGGAAATAGATATGGTAAACAGTTACAATTAATACAAAGTTGAAAGTTTAAAAGCTAAGAGATGTACATTACAATCATCAGCCCCCCTGCCTCCCAGTAAAAAAGGGTCAGTTACCTCTATAGCTTCTCCCAAACATTCATACTTACAGGAAATCATTAATTTTTGTCACTAGGTGGTACTGTACTCACAATAGTTCTACTGACACAAATGCATTTTTCTACAGTTACCTCATAGCTTATGACTGTAAAGGTCATGTGGAGGATTCCTGCTTTGGAACTGACATTTCAGTTACCTCGGCAAACTGTAATAATCAAATTTGCAAGCCAAGGTGTATTTACCAAACGTTCAAGTTTCCAAAGTAGTCACCTAATTGTCACAGTCGAGTTCACTCCTTTTTGAGGCCATCTTCAGCTTGATCATCCTGTTACATGTTAAAACATCAAATTTTACTCTCATATTCAGACACTTGCTTTAATCAAAAGTTGTAATTTTTTTAAGAACATGCTTCCTTTAACCCTTTAATCCCTTAGAGTGATTAGAATCTAGTTTCCCCTTTCAATATCACCCTTGAATCAAACATTAAGGTTATGAGAATAAAGGAAAGAATAATAAACTGAAGAACCTTTTGACCCTTGCGAACTGAATTCCCAGTTTTCTGGGAATTCCTAGGAATTCTCAAAAATTCCCAATTATGCAAATGACCCTTGCAAACTGAATTCCCAGTTTTCTGGGAATTTCTGGGAATTTCTGGGAATTTCTGGGAATTCCTAGGAATTCTCAAAAATTCCCACTTATGCAAATTAACTCTGATTTAAAAAGCTTGGAATTACTGGGAATTTCTGGGAAAGGAAGACTCCAGTTTTGTGAGGACTTGGAATCCCTAGGAATTCCTAGGAATTCTCAGCTTTACAAACTACCTATAATTTAAGAAGTGTGGAACTCTTGGGAATTTCTGGGAATTGAATTTGAGGCAATTTTAATACCCTGAGGTCCACATAAATTCTAAGAATTTCTCAATACCTTGAATGTGAAGGTTTTAAGAAAAAGAGTAATTTCAGAGGCTTAAAACTTTGGCTCAATAAAAGGTATGCTATACAAAACTTACCAAGAGATATACATACATGTACATGTTTATTACTTAAAGATCATGAAATTTATTACTCAAACTAAGTTTTAGTAAATCTTTACATTAATATGGATTTTCTCATGAACCAGCTGTCAGTTATGTTAAATGGAAATTGCCAACTTCCACAATAATTAACAATAATTACATTGTTATCTTAACTTTATTAGTTATGAACGTATTAGTTACTTCCCTAACCTACCTTACTGGTTGCCTTTGTTAGAAAACCTTGGAACAGTCAAGCTCAGTTGCCTCAAACGCTGTCAGAGACTTTTTGTTGACAATACTTTTAGTAGAAATTTCATGCCTTAGACAAACAAATTCAACACCTAATTAATCTTTCTTTTTTCATGATTGTTGTTGCTGCTTTTTTTCAGTTTTTTGCTCTATTTTCATGACTAATTGCTGTAATTTGGTTTGCTGTTTTTATTCTTACAAAACATTTTTGTAAGAGTTCCAATACTTGTGGATCATCCACACACTTTGCAAACATTTGGCATGCAGACAAGACAGAGGTAGTCAATGTACCCTTTGAGGAAAAACACCTTTTATATGACGTCTTCAATTTACTTTATTTGAAACTCTGATCTGAAAATATTTGTCAACAAGACTTGTTAGTAGTGAGAAGTACCAACCAAGTTTCCTTTCATAACTTAATTTCTTAAATGTCCCAATCACTGGATCTCCCAAAAAAATATTACATCTTTTTATTTTTGGTGCAAATTACAAGTCCTTCTTTATATAAAAATGAAAAGTGCTAGTCATACTTCAATAATAACAGCTCTTAAGTTTACTTGTTGTTCTTCTCTGTCTGTCAGCTATCAACAAAATTGTTTTATACTTCGGGCAGTGCATAACTATTTGTGGACCAGAGTTCCAACGCACCTCTGTAATCGCATATAGCTACTCCTGTCTCTTGTACAAATGTTTCTCCTTTGTAAGATGCACTCTACTCTGTTGTCAATACTGCTTTAAGTTCAGTGGAAACGACTGACTGAGGAATCGAGATGGCGGTGTTGGAACGTGTTGCTGAACGCTTGCTACGGTCAAGCTTTGTAGATTTAGGTACTGGTACACTGGGATCATCTATGTATCTCTTACACTTCCGAATGTGGTATCCTTCTTTTATAAATATGAGGGTAAAAGACGATTTGTAGTCGCATTCAAAACTGTGATTGGCTTGTGTTATTTCTCACCTTTGCCATTAACACAACTCAAGTGAGTTTCGAGTCTTTGTTTCCTCGACAACTTTCGGCCACAAATCGTGCATTTGTAATACGATCGATTCTTGTCGATTATTTCTACATAGAGTGAGCTCACATCTTTATTTATATCACCAAGCTATCCATCTTCTAGAAGCAGAAAACCGGTCGGAGAAGTCAGAATAAAGTTAGGCGCTTCTCTCAACACTGCAATCGGCAAGCCAGCGGATTCACTTTGCTAGCCAATGACAAGTCCTAAAAGATCCACGTGATCATGCCCGTGATCGGAAACAAAGAAGACTCCATTTGGCGCTCATCTTTGAATGTACTTTTCATCGGTTGATCGCTTTTCTCAACTGTTTTGCTTAATATAACATTTCTAAAGATAGCTTTTATTGTGGTTCAATGGGAAAACGAGAATAGCGTGAGTGTTGTAAAAGAGAAGAAAGTCGTTGGCGCCGTGGAGTTAAAAGAAGGGACAACAGTTGACATATGGACCGGTACAAACAAGGGTCGAGTGGCCATCTGTAAAGCTACGATTTTGAAAGTTTGTGGTGAGTAAAAATTGCGATATTCGTTGTGATCAAAATCTTATAAAAGAATAGATGTAGCGGGTTGAATTAAGCTTACATAACGCTCGGCGCAACTGAAACTAGAATAATTCTGAGAATCGAATCGGTCACTTGCATGCCGCAGTTTCTTAAGCTTATGCTTTACAATGAAATAAACCTATCAGTAAGGTTTCAAGATTCCTCTAGTCACGTTTGGGAACATTCAAGATTCATAACAAACCTTAGTATATAAAGAAGCCCTCCTTGGTAAAAACAAAATAATGTATTCAGCCCTTTTTTAGTAAAATCCATGAGAAAGATGTACTAACTCCAAAACAGAGATTTCTCAATTTGAGAATCCAATGAATGCCCTTTTCCTCATAGCCATCTTAAAAGCCTGGTCTGAGCTTTAAACATACATATTTTAATATATTATTTTTTTTCAAATTCAGATGTCAAGGAATCCAGATACAAAATGGTCAAGGTTCTTGTTGACAACCTCATTCAAGGCCAACTCATTGTGAGCCCAGGAAAAAAAATACAAACAGTACAAACAGCAGCTAAGTTTGCAGTTTAGGATAACTTCATTCTAATTTATTGTTACAGTTACAACAAGATTTTAATAAAAAAATCAGTTTTATTTGTCTGTAATTAGCCCCTTCACTCCCAAGAATATAACTGTATAAATATAACTTAAGATATTGTATTTTATGGAAAAGAATCAACAGATTTTATTCACAATTTGTGTCAAACCAAATTTAATGATTGATTAGAACTATTTTATATGAATAGCTGTAATTGAGGATTAATCCGTATGAAGTTTTCAAGTAAAGAAAAATAAATCAAATTCCATCCTAATATTACCACACATTGATGTTAATAATTAATCAAAAATATTTGACATATAAGCCTTAATTAAGCTTCTAAATAAATTTCATTGAATACTTGAATTTTAGCTGAGTTTTTTTAATTAAGTATTTATTTTATATCATTAGCCTCAAATTTTTGCTTAAAATTCCCAGTAATTCTTAAACATTCCTAAAAATTCCCAAAAATTCCCAGAAATTCCCAGAAATTCCTAGGAATTTTTAGATTTACAGCTTTTCAGGGAAAGTCATTGGTTCTCTGAGTTGGAATTCCTAGGAATTCCTAGGAATTCCAAGTCCTGTTGGCTATAAACTTGGAATTTATGGGAATTTATGGGAATTTATGGGAATTTCTGGGAATTTCTAGGAATTTCTAGGTTTTTAGAACCAGAGTTGTTATGGTTGGGAATTCCTAGGAATTCCTAGGAATTCCCAGTCCGAATTTACCGTGAAAATTCACACCTTTATTCCTAGGAATTCCTAGGATTTTCCTAGGAATTCCTAGGAATTCCAAAAGCCATTTCGCGAGGGGATTGTTAAACAAATTCTCCCTGTCAGCACATTAGGAAATGTATAGAGAACAGTATGGAGAATATGCATACTGATGTTAGGGTGTAAAGGGTTGATAGTGCTCCAGAAATAGTAAATAGTATTGGAGAGAAAGAAAGAAAGTTCTTGAAACATTTTATGTTAAATGAAACTTTGTTATGAATGTTAGTTGCAACAGCAATGAAAACATCTGTGAAGCTACAATAACAATTACCTGTCTATGTAAAAAAACCATAATGAAGTATGATATTAATAAATTTAATCTCACCCAGTTTGAATGTAGAACCCGAAAACTAATTAAATTACTAGTGAATAGGAAAAAGCCCAATATATTTTTCCTCCTTCTTTTATTCTAAATATCACAAATCAATCACACCACCACCTCAGTGTGATTTTTTTGAAGGCATGTACTTTTTCTTATGGTCATCTATTTTTAGTATCTATCCATCTATTTGCTTTCCTAACAATCTTAACTATTGTCGCCAACAAATGCAAGGAGCATATAAGATGCGTACAGTTATTAACACTTTAATCCCTGAGAGTGACTAGCATCTAATTTCTCCTCTCAATATCACCCCTAAATCAAGCAATAATGTCATGAGAATAAAGAAAATGATAATCACTGAAGAACCTCTTGACTGTTAAACAAATTCTCCTTGCCAGCACACTAGGAAATGTATAGAGAACAGTACGGAGAATATGCATACTGGTGTTAGGGTGTAAAGGGTTAAAGACGTCATGTAATCAGTTTTAAATATGTAGAGTATTGCTTGAATATATGATTGCAGCGAGTATAAGTGCACCTTGGAGGGTGCCTTGTGAACATAAAAATTGAAGTTCAGTGCCTTTACCAGCTTTTTCGGCTACAAAGATCAACAAAGAACAACAGCCACACCAAAAAATATTTTTCATGAAAGACACCTTTACAATGGTAGGTACACACAACTGACACGTTTGGGTGAAGCAGGTCAAGCATTAAGGTATGATTGTCAGTTTGCTTTTCATTACTTGCACACAGCTTATTTCTATCAGCTTTGAAAACTTCTAGCTGTGTCTTAGCTTTCCAAGAAAAGCATTTCCCATGAACATTTAAACATTAAAGACATAAGCTACTAGTGACAGGTTTTTCCATTCCAAATTAAATCCCCCATTTTAACCCCATTAGTCTCACTAGTGACCTAGACAGAATTTCTCCTTACACTATCAGTACAATATCAAGAATACAAGAAATGAGAATAAAGAAAAACACCAATTAGGGGATTATTGGTTGATCCAATTCCAAATTCTCCAACCCAATATCACATAACTTGTATGGCAGAAAGTAAGGGGAATTAATGAAATCTTGAGAGTTAAAGGGTTATGTAATCATATGTACCAGAAAGACAGTGAATAAATGTACCATACTCCACTAAAGTGTTCTTAGGTACAGTGAAGTTTCAAACTCATTAAAATTAAGTTGACTTCAAGATTCAGATGTTATTTTAAGAAATGTGTAATATCTTTTCACATGGATGAATAGAGAATGCCATTTATAAATTTTAAAATAGCAAATGCAAAAAACTTAAAGATGGAATTGAAAAAAAAACTACTAAAATATGGCATATCTACCCACTGAGATTTTAATCATTGGCTGGCACACACAAATATAAAAGAAGCTTTGTGAATAAAAACCTGGGCAATAAAATCAAAGATTCGGGAGAAGCATATGACATCAACAAGTTTACTGATGTTCTCACCTGAATTCAGTCAGGAAAGAGAACTCTGCAACACTTCTGTTTTATCTTCTCACTCGAATTCAAACATGAAATTTAATTATTTGCGGGAAGGTTAAGGAGGTAATTAAAGGAATGGATATATGTTACATGATAAGAAACCCCTTACAATTAAAATAAAGCAGAAGGATATTACCTAGGTGTCTTTGCTTCTGAATACTGCTATAATAGGTATTTTTAAGCAACTATCTACATATGTAAACCGGGTGCAATATACGGTCGTAAAAGCAATTTTATTCTAACTTTCCTCCTTGAAGGGTGCCTTGTGTATCAAACATATCAAGTTCAGTACCTCCAGAGTCATAAGCCGGGCTTTTGGGGCTACAAAATAATCAAGTAATCAACCCGATAGGGCAGGTCAATTTATCGAGAATCAATTAAGTATAGTTTCCTAAAATCGTGTAGAAAGTTTAAAATATGCTTCACTTGTGCATAGTTAGTAGAGGAGACTGGTTATGAAAGTCGGCGAGCTTCAAAGACCGATGTCTTTGTTTTGATTTTTGCCTTGTCACGTGATCGCGACAGTGCACATTTATCAAACGATCATGGCGTCCGTCGTGTAGTTTCTTGTTAGTTTTGCGATATGTGTTAGGTTTCTCCGTAATTTTTATCAGTATATGGTTGTCGTTTTGCAAGAAATATAAAAGTTATGCCAGGGGCTAATTGCTCAGTATTTGGCTGTGGTTCGTGCAGAAGAACGAAGGGAATTGGTATTTGGAAGTTGCCTGTGGCAAAAGACGAAGCTCATGGAACATGGCGAGACGAATGGCTTGGTGAGATAAAAAAGACAAGAGAAATGGATCAGAACTTCAGGGAACAGTTGAAGAGCGATAGAATATATACCTGTGAGAAAAATTTTGTGCCCGAAGATATCGAAATATGTAAGTACATATCTGTATTTTCTTGTTAAATTTTCGGATTTGCTTCGAGTTAGTTTTCACCGATCAGTGTTGCTGCTGTTTGAAGTTCGTTCTGAAAGTGGATATGGTTTTAGGTTTGACTATTTCCAAGTTTGACAATTTTATCTTTTCTTTGATAGATCAATCTGCGAAAATGACTAAAAAGAAGCCCAAATTTGGAGCTTTGCCGAAGCTGAACATGCCTAAGAAAAGCCATGAAAGCAGCAAGCCTTCACCACGTCCTGAACGTTCGGTTGTAAAATGTAACGAGGGGCCTTTACCACACAGCTACTACAAGGGATTTTCAGAGCTCTGCCAACGAGTTAAAAGCCTAAAAAGCTCGATGATTGGAGCCTGAAGATCTTTGAGGACAAAATTGTGCTGAAGAAAACCGTGCATCCGTACGTTCTGCCACGTTTGGAAATTATTATGGATGACAGTCTTGGCTTTACTGTGAAAGTATTTGGTTCCTATTTACCTGAAGATCATCCTTTGTACCTGGACTATCGTAGAACAGTTCGAAATATTACTGTATCTAACTTAATAAGGCAACTGGAGGGATACAGGTTGTGTGATGGAGTCTCTATAATGGAACTTAATGGGAAATTGTATCATCATGTTATACCATTGAGTCATGACACATTTGGAGAAGAAGAGGAGCAGCAGTTCCCACATAAGGGATTTTGGAGAGAAAAAGGCTGTTTTCTCTTGTGTCAGCAACATGTTGTCTGCTGTGAATGTGACGAATTCATGTGCTGTTCAGAAAATGCAAGAAAATCGAAAGAAAGTCGGTCAGCAAAGCCTGCACATGTGAAAGCACCAGTTTCCCAGACAGACCCAGAGCGCATAAAGTTGACTTTACAGGGGCAAAGACTGAGGTGCGCTGAACTTGAGCAGCAGTTGAATGACATGAAAGCGGAATTGCAAAAGTCCAATATTGAGATTGACCATGAACTAAGTGATGACTTTGCAAGAATTATTGGCTCAGCAAAACAAGTTACCCCTTTCATGAATCTCTTCTGGCAGGAACAAAAAAAGCTGTTCTCAAGAAGCAGCACAGGAGTACGCTACCATCCCATGATCATCCGGTTTTGCCTCTCTTTGGCAGCTAAATCTCCTTCAACCTATGAGGAACTAAGAAATAGTGGAGTTTTAGTGCTTCCTAGTCAAAGGCGACTTAAAGACTATTGGAATGCCATTAAGCCAGATAGGGGCTTTCAGAAGGGAGTGATAGACATTCTTAAGGAAGAGACAGACAGTTATTTTGATGTGCAAAGATATGTCGTTCTCTTATTTGATGAAATGAAAGTGATGGCAAACCTTGTTCTAGACAAGACAACTGGAGAGCTGATTGGTTTCACAGACCTGGGTGATCCTGACTTGAACTTTGGAGTATTAGAGAAAGTGGACATGATTGCAACACATGCTCTTGCATTTCTTGTTCGTGGAGTGTGCACTGACCTAAAGTTTGGATTAGCTCACTTTGCTACTGCTGGCATCACTGCA